>BLFK01000490.1:475546-528046 GCA_014634185.1 Astreopora myriophthalma
GGGGCCGACCGAAGAGGAAAGGGGAGGGTACTATTTCACGGTAAATTTAAGGAAAGCCCAACAACCGAGGTCATGTTTCACGATTAAATTACGTTTGCAAAGTCCGCGCACTTGAGGAAAGAGCATAGCAGAATTCCTCGCGAGTTCCTCTCTTCCGCGGATAGGTTTTGGTGAGGAATTCGTCACCCGAGGCCTTGAGAATTCGCGATCGGGGCGAATTTCTCTCCAAAACCTCGCCACACACCAGAAGAAACGGCTGAGCTAACTGCCTCGCGGAGCTCAGCTCTTTCCTTAAGTGTGCGGTGGGCTTAAATACTTCAAATCTTTCAAAAGTATAAAGATTGTCCTGACCCAAGTACGATTGTTGTTATGTCAGCGTAGATCGAGTTGAGAATCAAGAGTCGTAGAAATCGATAGAAATATTAAGTGAACACGGAGCATAGGCAGAGACTCCCTCTGGGAGAAATGAAAACAAACATTGTAAAAATATTAGCGGCCACTTCTTGAAGCGGAATCACGTGAAGCGGCGACAACTTCATCGACCGGCCGAGCATAAAACAATATCGAATCGATTTGGCCAAAGGTGAAATTGTTGCTAGTATCTTTTTTTTTTTTAAATTTCAAACGAAGTTCAAACGCAGGATTTCCTACAGATTTCTTCCGAAATTATCTGTATCTTGAGGTGTCAAACTCGATGATACCTGTAATATGGAAATTTGGTGTTTGTATCTGAAGTGCAAAGTTTTCCCGTGCTACGATTGGCCACGCCTGAGACCATTATGACGTAAACCACCTTGCATCTTGATCGTGTTACACTTCTGAAAAGTGTTCTTGTACACACAAATCTTGCCCCGGCTTTGTTTTTCTACTATCTCCTCTGCCAGTTCGTTGGCAAGTTCGGCAGATCACATCAAATCAGACTAAATTAAATCAACTAACCTCTTCATTCTCCAGTTGTAACTTCGCCAGAATAGTATTATCTGGTGTTATTGTTAATGTCGTTTCCAACGTTTCAAACGTTCTTGAATCTGGCGACCACATTCAGCCATGATCACTAACAGATGATTGTTTCATGCACTATGGACTATACTCCTTGAATGTATATGAGCCAACGCGACGACTAATTTGCTGCCGTTTCACATCACCATATTGTTCGCTCCGCCCTATCCAAAATTCGTTTACTCCGCCATTTTGAAACTTCACAAAGCGCATGGCTCGGCGAGCATGAACGATGCCAAAAAGGGGGGAGGGGTGGGGAGGAGAAGGGGAATGGCTGAGGGAGGGGTAGTCGAAAAGAAAACCAGATCATCTAAGATCCAAAGGAATAAGAACAAAAGCTCTCCGTTTGGTACCGAATAACATTTTAAAGATGATAATATCTTGTCCCCAAGGTAGCGGTCTCTCACACTCTACTAAAGGGATAAATAACTTCCGTTTTCTTCCTTGCAGATGCGGCTTTTCCAATAATCGCATTCATCTACGCTAAAACAGAGAAAGAGCCACTAGAAAAGCACCTATGGTGAAAAAGAAGGGGGTTTTCCCTGAATCTCTTAAGTTCTTTTAACTTTTATTTTCTAAACAAAAAGAAAAAAAAAAAAATAAAAAAGGTTCTGTGCTCTCAGGATTTGAACCAAAGACCACCAGATGTTCAAGCTCACGCTCTGCCGACTGAGCCACCGCTACTACCCTGAAAACACCTAGAAAATAACAACTATATATCAATAACGCTAAAAATTGATCGACGATCCAATGTGCTTTATTCTTGCTTGTCGTTAGCTACATTACTGGTACAGCTAGAACCCCTAAAGCTTTACCAGACTTCACTAATTATGAAGACGAACATGCACTTGACTTAGAATTTATACCTTTTTCGCGCAGGCGACTGTTATAGTATTTTACTTGCGCGACTTCAGGAGAGTAAGTAGGGGAGGGGGACTGCTTGCAAACACTCAAGTTACACAGTAAATTTCTCGGGGATTCACCCTAATGGGTTACGATCTTGGTCTAAGAAAAAGGGGGCTTCTTATTCTGCTGAGTCTACCCCTTCCGCCCCTCTTCCCCTAGTGTGACTCGATAGTTTCACGCATGAAACTACACTTGGGCCTGGATTGTGGAATACAGAGGATAACAGCCTTTGTTGGTCGAAGCACCCTCCAACCTTAGTCCCCACAAAAAAGGCTCTCAGATTTGCAAACCAGGAAGGCCAAATGTTTAAGTGTTTAGAACGATTTCCTTGAATTGCAGAAAACTCACGATTGCAAAAATAGGGCGCTTTCTAGAGACTCAGCGTTGTTTCAATAGTTTCAATCTATGCGATATTTACAACATTTTTATCGGTCATCATAAAGGAAACGAAAAGATAGTTTCCCATGTTAGCTTTTCTTGGATCAACGATTGGATTCTTGTTCTGATCCAAATATGTTACACGGGATTGGCCAGGTTTGTGACACCATCTTCCATTGCTGTCCAAACGAACCCAGTGAAAATCTCCCGGCCAAAAACTGTTCCCTAACATAAGGAAAAAACGAGTGAAAGACAAAAGGTCAAGGAACTTCTATTTGAAGATGGTTCTACTCGCTGGATTAAAACAAGAATTAAAGCCAGATGACCTGAAACAACATTTACAGTGCTGTGCAAACATTAGCTATGCAAACATTATTCTGGGGCATTCCGCCGCGTTCCCGATTAGTTGTCGCGCTTTAATCTTCCTCCGGAGTCACGCCCATCGGAGTTGAGCGAGGATAAGCCAAGAGCCCGTAAGTTCCATCACTTTCAAGCCTTTTTTGTGTGTATTCGCTCTTCACATCCAGAATTCTGTGAGAAAGTTCTTTCCGGGAAAATTATTCGTTTTTGATATGACGTCACAGCTCCCACATCAGTTCCAGGGTTACATGCGATGAAAGACATCCTCTGAAGAGTTACGGTCAGATTAGAGAATTTTAAGACCATAGCACACGTACCTGTATCGACGAAAAGAGCAACTAGGTGCCCTGCACCAGCAGGGGGTGACGGAATTGGGGATGAAGAGGCAGGTTGAGGCTTAAGAACAACCAAGCCATCGCGCACCGCAGCAGTTTGGACAGCTGCACCATTCATGGCCCTGAACCTTGCACCGCCACCTTTGCCAGGCTGTGCAAAGGTATTTGTAATCTTATCATTGGCATAGTTATAACAATTATTTTTCCTTCTCGTCGCAGGGTTATTATACTGGGAAGCGAAAGCGTTAGTCGAGCCAATATCAGGTAAAGCAGCACCGGATCGAACTTCAACTAACACAATATCGCGGATGCTGCCAGGCATAGTGGCAAGTAACAACTCTTGTAGTGCCCCGGTATTGGGACCCACAATCAATAATTCCACTATGGAAAACTGTAATAGAAGGCCCTTATACCCAAGTCTTGATGGCATGTTTTGATAGCTGTAGATAAAGCCGTCTTTTCCGGCATGTCCTAGTAACCTTGTGATTTCATCATAGTATTGACTACTTTCCGTAATCTCCCATTGCGGATCAGGACGGCCAGAAAATACCACTAAGGTGACGGTCAGGTTTCCTGCAAGGAGTTTGTTCTTTGTAAGTGCATTGCAAAGTCATCAGCCAATAACTAAAAAAATTGTCTAAAAAAATTTTAGATTTTTTTTTAGTCTTATATTTTTCTGCACCTTTAGCTTAGAATCACTTTTTTAAAAAAAATTGTACGGACGCAATTAATGAGAATCAGGGTTAAATCAACTTTTGAAAAACTGGGCCTACAGTAACGGCAATCCTCACAAAGTAAACTGAAAAGAAATACCTGCCGGAATTTTTTGAATTCTTCTAGAGCGTGTGGTTGGACCTGGCGTTGTCGAGACTGAACTCGTCTGAAAGAGGGTGGCCTGGGATGAGGCGGTGGTCGGCCTTGGTTTCGTCTGATTAATTGTGCTTGCATTACTCATGGGACCACGTCTAATCTGACTTTTTGTGGTTTGACCAAGTGTGGTCTGGATCATCAGACCTGCCATAGTCTGGGGTGCAGAAGGTGGGCCTGTTGGACTTAGGGTCGTCAAATTTTGGGTAATAACAGCTGTTGTCATCGTGCCAACATTGGTCTGACGAGGGGTATTTGAGCTTATTGTTACTGCAACTGGGGTCGTGCCAGGTGGACTTGTTGGACCGAATGTAGTCAGACTTGAGCTAGTCGTCGGAGCTGAAGTAGTCGGCCGTGGAGCCGTGGTAATCGGATTTCTGGCAGTCACAGCTAAAGTCATCCGACGTGAAGTTGTCGGGTGTGGATTTGTCGACACTAGACAAGAATAATGACAAGGAAGAGAAACTTCACTGTACGTAGCTGATGTCAAGGAGCTTGAAACTGTGCTAACGTGTTACGCGAAATTTTTAGTAGTACCTGTAGTAGCTATAGTAGGTGTTAGTAGGTTCAATAACTGTAGTACCTGAAGTAGGAGTAGTACCTTCTATGCCTACTACGGGTACTACATCCACTACAGTAACAGGTACGACAGCTACTACGACCACTACAGGGTAGGTAATGCACCTACTACAAGTACTACTACAAGTACTATACCTGCTACAGGTACTACACATACTACAAGTACTACAGCTACTACAGTTACTACAGTTACTACAGTTACTACAGGTACCATAGGGGGACTACAGTTACTACAAGTACTATAGCTACTACAGCTACTACAGTTACTACAGGTACCATAGGGGGACTACAGTTACTACAAGTACTATAGCTACTACAGCTACCATAGGGGGACTACAGTTACTACAAGTACTATAGCTACTACAGCTACTACAGTTACTACAGGTACCATAGGGGGACTACAGTTACTACAAGTACTATAGCTACTACAGCTACTACAGTTACTACAGATACCATAGGGGGACTACAGTTACTACAAGTACTATAGCTACTACAGCTACCATAGAGGGAACTATAGTTACTACAAGTACTATAACTACTACAGCTACTACAGTTACTACAGTTACTACAGGTACCATAGGGGGACTACAGTTACTACAAGTACTATAGCTACTACAGCTACTACAGGTACCATAGGGGGACTACAGTTACTACAAGTACTATAGCTACTACAGCTACCATAGGGGGACTACAGTTACTACAAGTACTATAACTACTACAGCTACTACAGTTACTACAGTTACTACAGGTACCATAGGGGGACTACAGTTACTACAAGTACTATAGCTACTACAGCTACTACAGGTACCATAGGGGGACTACAGTTACTACAAGTACTATAGCTACTACAGCTACTACAGGAAATTCACCTACTACAGGTCCTGCAGGTTCTACAGCTACTACAGTCACTACACGTACTACAGATACTCTACCTACTACAGGTCATTTATTGTCCCACACCCCATAGTACTGCACATGCTTATGTCCCAGGATGTTTTACATAGGCTTGCACGAAGTACTCACCATGTCACATAGAGTAAAACCCTGCAAGTAAGAACCTAGTTTCTAAGAACCTGTTAGGCTAGAATTTGCCAGTTAGACCCCCTCTATACAAGAACCTGTTTAGCCTAAGACTTGAAGCAGGTTTTTATGTCATAAAACTATGTACACTTGGGCAAACAAGATAGGCCAACATTCTGGATCCTCTTTGGAGACACAGGTGCCTTATCAATCCAATTGCAATGTAAATGCCAATGTTCAAAATCAAATAAAATTGTTATTCGACTTCAAAATTCATGTCATCAGATCTCAAAATTTTTTTTAATTATGGTCCTTTCTACATATTTACTTACTTGGTATGGAGATGTTATATAAGCAATAGGCTGAGTTCCACTAAATTATATTAGCTAAAATATATTTTTTTTCCATCAGAAAATAAGAACCTATTTGAAGAGCTAATTTCCATTTATGTAAGAACCTGCTTAGGCTAACTTGGGAAAATGAATGTTCTTACTTGCGGGTCACACCAGATAGCCAGCAGTACTAGTATAACAATTCTAAGAAATTACTGTTAACTAATTTTGACTATGAACCTGGCAGACCTTTTCCATGGGTAAAGGGTGAGGGGTGAAGGGTGAAGGGTGAAGGGTAAAGGGCAAAGGGGTAAAAGGTAACAGGATAAGGCAGACCTTTTCGAAGGGTAAAGGGAAAACGGTGAAGGGTAAGTGGTGAAGGATAAAGGGTAAAGGGTAAAGAATAAAGGGTAAAGCATAACGGGGCAAATGTAACAGGTTAAGGGTAAAGGGTAAGACATACAAATACTTTAATTCCTGACGCTTTCGCCTACTTGCAAACAGGCGTCGAAAACTGTGAGAAGTTCCGTTTATCTACTTGCTTCCTAAGTGTTTGGTTCTGTGACCTCGCTTACTCAGTAACTTTCTAAGTCTCTCTCCAGAAGTACACTAGGTTTACCGCAACAAACTTCTTTCCAAAAGGTGTGCGTAAATTGGAATCGAAATCTTCCTTCTTTGAATAACTAAACACTGACAAATAATCATGCTAGCTTGATTATCTCTTCAATCCTTTCGCCTGCTTGAGTTCTACATCTTACCTCACCTCATAGTTTGAACTCATGGCCAATGCAAACAGTTGGCTGGTCTTCCTGTGCAATTTCCACTGTGAGCGGTGAACAGGGATGGCTCAACACGAATGGCTCTTTTGCAACACGTGGAAAATATCGCACCGAACACGCAAGGCCATTAGTGTCATGCTACGTTCGTGACACTTTTATTTATTTTGGATGTATGCTGGCCAAAATAAGCCGAGCAACCAAGAGGGAATCGAATTTCTCCCGTTTAAGACGAACTGTTTAATAAAAATTATGTCGCTACAAAGCACTTTCTTCAGCTAAGTCAGATAAGTCATTCTTCCGGTGATGACTTGAAGCTTTAGTAAATATACATCTATATTGTATATATGCGAACTGCAGATATGAATTGTTTTGAATCTTACAATAAGCATCGCAGTCAAGCTTTGTCCGTTATCCGTTACCCTTTACCCTTTAACCTTGGAAAAGGCCTGCCTCTTTGAACCAAACTGAAGCAGCTTGGGTGTAGGTAAACTGAACGCTCACCATTTTCTGCAACAATTTGTCAGAACTCTACTTACCTCGGCAGTTTCCACAAGTAACGAAGCAATTATCCGACATGAAGTCTTGTAGGTCTCCGTTGGTGCTCGAACAGAAACCTAATGCCTTGTACGTGACACACTGGGTGGGCAATACATCGACCTGGTCCGAGGTACACACTGTGTAGGAAAGGAAATTTCGTTTGTAATTTATTGCATTAGAAACGCGATTTCTCAAAGAGTTCAGTATGGACCAGTTATGGGGTAAAATAGACGAAATACATCGCTACAATATGAAGAGTCCCAAGAAGCGTACCGTCTTAGATTCCCCCAAGAGAGGCTCCACATCTACGTCTAAGGCCCTGTTTAACAGCAGGGAGGATAACCCTAGTGCTGGGGTTACCCTAGCAATAGGGTTACCCTAGCACTCACCCATTTCTTCTTTTTTTCATCGACGTGTTTACAAGGCAGTTAGGGTTACCCTAGCGCTAGGGTTACCCTACCTGCTTGTAAACAGGGCCTAAGTTCTGAGCTACATGTTCAGTGCTGCTCTCAGCTTCCGCACATAATGGGCAACAATATTTCGACCCTACATGTGTTGTCAGTTAAGAAAATGGCACTTCAAACCACTATTTAAAGTAGCGCAGAGTTCCGATAAGTTGCGGGCTCCGATACCTTTCCTTGGTGCGAACCCTATGAAGCAGCTATGTTCCTGTCTTTTATATTTTAGTTGTATAACACGTAATTCCAAAATGGTTGATTCGATTCTCACCTGGGACTGTAGGAGGTGCTGAAGTAGTCGCTGCAGGAACTGAAAGAAAAAAGGTTTTGAATAGCTAAGCTCTTAAGATTCCCCGCCATTTAACCAAGCAGGTAAATAATGATATATTCCAACAGCCACGAGGCTTCACATGACGAGTAAGTTTCTCATCTGACAAGTTGAGTTTGTTTGGGTTTAAAATCACTGCCAATGATGGGTGTTAAAAGGATCAATTAAAAGTATTATTATATTTCTCAGATATTACGTGCGTTATGAATGGTCAATTTAGCGGGCAGTATTCTACTGTACGGCCCGCTTGAACTCATCGATCGAGTGCTTTCCACTTCGATTCGATTACCAAGAAATATAATAAATATCTTGCTAACCTCGGTTTCTCGGTCCGAAATGTAGGTTACGGCACCTTTTTTTTTTTCACTTTAATTCAGTACTGAATTAAATTAAAGTGGCAAAAACGTGGGCCGTAACTTCCACTACGGCCCTTGAACTCGGTTAGTAAGGGGTGTATAATCGAAGCTATTACTTTATCTGGACCTTCTAGAGATGGGATAGTACTTAACACATTTTTTGTCAGTAACCTTCTGGGTCTTTTGTGATCTACATTGCTCACTACGCTCACCGAAGGGACAATGGGTGAGGTGGAGGGTATTTTTCCTGGGTCGTTTTTCAAGGGATTTCGTATTGCCCCTTCTTATTTAGTCTCACTGTAGACCCTTAGAAACGACTTGGCAAGTGAAGGTGTTATTGGGTCTTATTTAGAATTGTGACCAAAATTCAAAGACGTACGAACTAGTACTAGCCCTGACGAAGATGGGTATCAACTCACAAGTGCCAAGTGTAGGCTTTCAGATTTTCCACGTCGTCAATGATTCGTCCTTTTCCTACATTATCTTGTTAGTGATGTTGAAATACAATATACGTGAACTAGATATCTGTTGCAGTTTTGCTAAATTTTGACGACCCCAACCGTGATAGTGCCCGTTTAAGCTTTATTATGGGAGCCGTTTACCGTCAGAATGCGGCTTGCTAACGGTGTCCTTTTTGGACCTATTCCGATTACATATTCCTTTGCACAAGCGTATTCTTCTCATCTTCTTAACCCCAAACGGGAACAGGACCAAACACAATAGTCCAAAAAGAAAGCGCCGTACACGGTATAACAGTGCATGGGTAATATTGATACGAGGTCACAAATTTGACCGCGCTTTCAAGAACAGTTTTTAACAACTTTTGTTTTGTTTTTTCTTTTGCCATCAACTAGTTGAAAACATTTTCAATAGCCCAAATGCGTGTTCTTCAGTTATGAATCCTACAATAAGCTAGAAGCTAAAAAGATAAGGAAAAATAGCCATTAGCCCAAATCCATGTCATTCTTTATAATACTCATAAAAAAGCCAATGATCTCGACTTGTTTTGTTTAACGGTTGTGAAACCCAATACTAATAACTGGTGGCAAAGCCAGACTGATGCAAAAAGTCCAAAATCAAGAAAAATATAAACTTTTATCTATGCTAAAAAGCACTCAGACACCATAAAATGTAAACAGCTTTTCTAGTACAATAAGAACAAATAATAATAAAACTAAACGACGTTTTGTTTGTCACAGTTGTGGTCTACGGACACCCGGAAAAGTCGTTCAGTTCTGCCGCCGTTAGATTTCCAGCTCAACCGAGAGCGACTTAACTTATACGGTGGCCAAAAGAAACAAACAAAACCGAAGTAAATCGTACACCGAAAACTACACCAAAGACACCAACATACCAGCGCGCTTTGCCACTTGGTGGACATGGAGAGAGACTGGGTATCCTGTGACGGCAAACGGCTTTAAGACTTGACACAAAACCGTGATTGAAGCAAAGCAGATAACTTTCATTTTTTCTGTGGAATAATCTCTAGATAGTAGAAAGATGGTTGAGAGTTAATAAAACGCACTCACAAATCTTGCAGCTTGGAGTGATTAAGCGCCTTTAACAGGGCTGGCGTGTAATGATGAAGGCTAGGGAGCTTCTTATACGGCTTACCCACAATCCAGTAACACTATGCTAGTTTATTGGCGACTTATGGGAAGACTGCTTTCTGCGATAAAATAAACTCTACATTGCTCACTAGGTTGCCGAAAAGGAGCATTGTCCTGAGCTAAGTTCCTTTAGTTAATAGAACGTAACGTTACGTAACATCCAATAGCGGTCAACTTTCGCAAAACGTCAGATCATATAGAAGAACCAGCCACAATCAGAAAAGAGTGTTTATTACGTAATCGACGCTAACGTTTACTTTGTGCTTTACAGGCTAATGAAAATATTTTCATGGTCCCTGCTTGATTTAGACACGGTCCCCCGGTTGGAAATTGGTATAGGATATAAAACAACAGAGTATTCTTTGAATTCGCTGTTATCGAAAACTGAATGATCCTTCATTGTTCCATGCTTTATTACCAACAAAGTAAACCATTCTGTACCCAAAGAGTATCTTTAGATATTGGGAAAATAACGAAAAAACTGATAAAAGTCTGTTTAGAGTACACAAGGAGGATCTCTACTTCTCGTTTAGCGATTATATGGTTCCTGTTACGATTATGTCTTACCTTTTCCGCATTAAGTGTTCGTTCCAGGGATCAGAGGAATAAGATGATGCTCGCAGGGTCTCTCGGAAACCAGTTCTAGCATTTCTTCTGAATCCGGTCACCTGAAAACGTCGGGATATTGAAATATTTGACACTAAAGCGAAGTCATATTTAGCACACCACAAAATCACAGACACGTCTGTCTCTTCCGAGAAACAATTATGCTTGTCTTGTCAGTTTACACTACATGATTCTCAGTGTCCTTAAACAGGTTCAGCTGGTGGATCACATCAAAGTAACTAAATTAAAACCCCATGCAACGGCCTTTTTCGTTCACATTTCCCCGTTATGTGAATCCCTTTTGAAGGCTGTGTGTGTATATATTGGCAATAGTCGAGATTATGGCGGCATATAAGCCAACCAAAACCATTATCTGACAGTGATATGTTTGATAGCGAGACTTGGAAGTTTAAGTAAGGGTCATGAACCGAAGGCAAGCCAACAAAAATTAAGACAGTAAAGAAAGAACTAAAAGAATCACAGTCTCATGATGCAAGACCAGAGTTACAGCTTTCCATTATTTATTTACTGCTTTTACAGACTGTTGTTTCTCATACGCTTTGCAATATTAAGTATGAAAAATGACACTGGAGATTCTAGTGTAGTAATAATGACACCTAATTTTAAAGTGGTCCAATCAAGTTCAACACATTTTATTTTAAGGTCGCTGTCACAATTTCCATGCGTAATGTTCATTTCAGTCATTCACTGTGTTTCAAATTTTACGAGACAGTTAAAAATATTAACTTTACAATATAACAGTTGATCCGGCCGATTCAGAAATTTGGAAACCTGGGATTTGGCAAAAAGCATTCAATATTTATCATCTACTTCGAGCTAAGCAAATATTTCAAATGCTACCTTACCCAAGCATCATTAAAGAGATCAGTTCACGAACGGCTAGCTTTGGCCAAGCCGGCTCGTATTAGGCCGTAGAAATAACAAACCACTCTATTTGATCATTTTGGATATTTTGCCGCCAGTCGATAAAACTGAGTGTAAGAGGTGTCGCACACGGATGAACTTAGCAAACGCCTCCGGCAACAACTTTATTCACCGATTCTGGAGAACCATATTCTTTAGCTAAGGTTCTTGATGACTAACTATATGGCCAATTTCCCATAGGAGATCATAGCAGAGATTTGATGTCGAAAGAAACCGGCACTAGAATGGTAAACACACACTGAATAATAAACTTGTGTTGTGCAGCTAATTTTGAATCATATCTCACTTACGTCTTTTTCTACTCTCCCTCCTCTGCCTCCATTACTGAGTTTTCAACTACTTGCAGGTGGAAGAAATTTGTTTGTTTGTTGTTGTTGTTGAATCGAATGTGATTTCTCACCCGGCGCCGTGCTCACGATGAGCGCAAGAAATGAAAGCTGTGAAAGCCATCAGCAGGGAAGAGAACTTGGCTTGCATTCGCGTTGCGCACTCGGCTGTGAGTTGAAGTCTTGAGACAAGTCTTCAGCTGGAGTCAGGAAAAAAATAATGGTTACGTAAAGATGTTATAGGGTTTCTCGGCTTCCCCAAAGGTCACGAGAAACAATGATTATTGAAAACCATCGGTATGATAAAGTAAGTAATACTAAAGAACCTTTATACTGCAATTAAACTTCAAGCTTGTGGGGATGTGTATAGAAAAAAACAATCCAAATAAACAGAACAATATTATGAATCGCAACTGGAAGAAGGCACCCAGTTGGCTAATTACGAAGCGTGGTAGAGTTCAATTGGGGACCATCGACAACAAATCCGTTTGGTGGTGAGAGCGGGATACGAACCCGGTATGCCCGCGCGTAAATCCAGCGCCCTGGTCACTGGGCCACGCCGCCTCCTTCGTAAGACTATGTTCTTACCTTAAATAAATCACACAGACATATATTTACGATAAGAGATATGCTTTCAGTTTCGAGGCCAAAGAAAAAATACTTCTTGCATGTTGCATTTCAAAGCTACGGGAATTTAAGAATTTAGGAGTGTGAAAATAGATAAACATTTGTAAGGTGGAAATGTATTCCAGCCTGAAAATTATTCAGTAAAGCAGGCAGTGCCATGTTAGGTTGGAGATGGTCGGTCAGTGGTCGTCATCGTAGTGTGAAATAATCACAGAATTTCATAAGACCATTACACTTAAGTTTTTAAGTGGGTAATACACCTCTTCTCCGCTATATGGATCCTTTAAGTTAATCTATGTTTTAGAAGTTATCCCTTCTATACAAACACAAATTGCTGTGTTTGAGCACTCACTGCATTTGATGCACATAACATGAAGCGGGCATTAGACTATCTGTAGTGCAAAGAGAAAGAGAAGTTATCGTTGTTTTCTTCATCCACCCCACTACTGATATGTCATCAAAAAGGAAATTGAAGCGAAAATGAACATATACATGTGGCTTTCAGTTTGCACATACATTTTATCCTCAGTTTTTGAAAGCCTAATTTGCTGAAATAAATTTTCTAATACGAAAGATTGCAGCTCTGCAGACTTTATATTTGCTTAATATCTATTAAGAGGGTCATAAAAAGGATTGGGGTGAGGGTATCTAGTCCCAGTTCCCTTCCTAATTAAATCTTAGATCCCAGTCTTATTTTGGGCTAAATCCCAGTTTCCAAACAAATTTTATTCCTAGTGGTTGTTCGCAAACTAAAGCACGTAATGAACAAAAAGCACTAATCAATGCCGTTTGGATACACGTATACCTTCACCTGGACTGAAGAAAATTTCTCCTTCGGCTTGTAAACACTCTTTGCCTTCCAACCTTTGTGACAAAGCATTTTCACGTGTTGCAGAGGTTTTCAAGGCTGTGTGTGATTTGCACGCTTCTGGGTCCATCTCTTTGTTATTTGCTGTTTCATTGTTTCCGAGGGTATATAAGAATGTTTCAGAATTCACTCTCCCTCTCTCTCTGGTCGCAGAACTCATCGAGTTTACCAACATCTTTTAATCCCGTGATGTCCTCAGTATTCGGAGAAGTCAAAGCGCACTAATCGTAGTTAATATTCCCGAGTTTATCAACCTCCTCTCGCCAGTGTGGATTTAGAGAGCTTTGGTGAAACAACACAGGCTGAATCTCATCGTGACTCTCAACCTTCAACACCTGTCGTCGAAGCGGCTAACTCTGCGCTTGTTCACGGGTTGTTGGCTTGTTTAAATCCTATTTCAACACTAAACTCGAAGAGAAGGGAAAACAAATTGAGTGGAAGAACAAAATTTAGAAGGACGCGCGGTCGAATTGAAATTCAAAGGTAACCAAAAGCAATACAAGTTTAACGTTCAGTTGACTCTATCTGGACCCAAACCACAACGCTTCTAATACAGCAAATGTACGTGAAATTTAACAAACTCGTCACGAAGGAAGGCGAAGTTTGATGCAAGGCGTAACGATGACAAGAAGCCAAAATGTACTGCCGATAATGAGCTATTTCGTGGTGAGTGCTTAACGAAGTGTGTTTATTCTCCACCCGTTTACCTCTGTTGTTGTTGTTGTTGTTGTTGTTGTCTCTCTGGTTTCTGCCAGGGAGAATCCAACCATATTCTTAATGGCATGACATTCGGTCCCATCCTCAAGCGGAAAGGGGAGAACAGCTCAAGTCGATCGAACCCACTGGCCTTTTGTTTTACTCCTTTCATACTCAATTCCACTTTTAGCCCTCCAGTGGGTATTTATCGCTTGTCTTTTCTTCACTCCTCAACTTTCCGTGTAACAGAGTCAAAATGCAGCCTCACCCCACCCATACACGAAGTAATCCCACTTACAAGTTAATTAACAGCCGGTCAAATAAGAATCATTATTATTCATTCAAAATATTTCCCCGTTTCTGATCGGTTGAAACCACACGCATAATTCACCATAACCAACTGCTGTTCACCAAATTTGGAAAGAAACTTCGCCATATTGAATCAATGACGTCAAAAGTGCATCCCGCTGCAGATTATTGAACCGTTGACCGAAAAAAACCGAGATATTATATAATATAATAACTGTTATTTTTGTTAGCGCGCAAATGGCTGCGAGTAGGTTTAGAAGTTTGAGCGAAGAAAATATTGCCCAGTTACTTAATGTTAAAGACAGTGAGAATACCAAAAAGTCGACGAAACGACATCGCTTAACTTTTTTAGTCTTTCCTCAAGGAGAAACACGTCAGAAAACCTACAACTGCAGTGGAGCTAGCGGCAGTTTTACGAAAGTTTCTCGCCGAGGCGAGAAAAAAGGTTGGAGGGTGCGAAATTGTTAAAAGTAAAGCTCATTAACTCCTTTAAGAGTTCGAAAATATTTTGAATGAATAATAAGGCAATTATTGAATTCGGCTTTCGTAGGATATGAAGAATTCTTAGTATCCTACTCAGCCTCATTCAATAATTGCTAAATATTGGTCAATATTGGATCCTTAACAGTTAGACATGCTGACATCTTCGCACAGGGACACTAGCGTTTCATTCACCACTAGTTCAAACACAGGGAGCATACACTAGTGAGGGAATTGAATAAAATACTAAGCTTATAATAAATTTTAGCCTGTCTTTTTTGTTTTTTCGAATGGATGATTGACGCGATCAAGTACTGCACACACAAGCAGAGCTTTCTGCGCGAGCTAATTAATGCTGTATACTAGTTCGACAAGGTCAAACCTTATATCTTACAGCATATAATGATAGGAAAAGGAAAAGGACAAGCTAAAATTTATATTATGAGCTTAATTGTATTCAATTCCGTCACTAGTATATGCTCCCTGTGGTCAGTCCTTTTTCTGTCCTTTTGTCTTTTTTCGACTGGATGGCTGACGCGATAGTGCTGCACACGCAAGCAGAACTTTCTGTGTGAGTTAATTAAGGCGGGGGCAAGCCCGAAAGCCGTGTTTTCGCCGCTTAAAATGGGTTTAATGTAAATATTTCGTAATGCAAGAAACCTATGCTCAAAACACGAATCGATGTTTTGCGGTGTTTTAAAAATTCTAGGATTTTTGGGTATATTTGGGAGGCAGTTTCTCAAAACAGAAGCAAAATTCTGAGAACTAAGAAATAGTGAACACTGAATGAAGTTTACAAATTAAAATTTAAGTTTAAAATTCGTTCATGGACACCCAAACAGTTGACCATTCATTCGAAAAAAAAAAGAAAAAGGACAGATTTAAGCTTGTTATAAGCGTAATATTTTATTCAATTCGATCACTAGTGTATGCTCCCTGTGGTTCAAACAAATCAAAAGCTAGAGTTCTTTACCACGAATAAACGACACTTTTCTCTGCGACAGTGTGGTCCTTGTTCGGATCAGACCAGAACAGCTTTGACTCGCAGTGTTTAACTAAACGATTAAAAACGTTTTAAATCAACTATCTCCGTTTCAAATGTGCGTAACTCCTTCATTTCACTGTTAGTAGCTCTTTTTCATTCAATGCCGAGTTTCACCATCAATGCACAATACCAACGCCACTCCGGCCCTGAAACTGAGTGCCGGAGTCGCGTCCAATAACCGCTGCACCCGCGAGTGTTCTGTTTAATTTCTCTTGTGTTTTCTCTTAGCAAAATTAATGCTAAGACCAAACACTCCGCAAAAACTCACCATAATCAGACGCCAGTTAGAGGGGCAAAATTACAGTGCAAATCCTGCTTTGGAGATTAATCATGCAAGACAGGTCGTCGTTGTTTACCAGTTAGCAAGTCATTCTAGACGGTGAAAAAAAGAAACAAACGATGCCCATAAAATTGTTTCTTACTGTTTTTTAATAATAATGAATAAAAGGGTTAATTGAACTTCACTTACGAGTTTCAAAAAGCCGAATGTTACAGAGGATAACGAGGAAGGAAATCATTGGCTAAAAAGTAAATTTGCAGACAACTGGTTATACACTACAAGGTAAATATGTGCAAACTTAGCGGTTTTCAAAGTGAGCACAGAATATTGAATTTATACTCACCAATGTTTCACTGAGGACGCTTATCCTATATATCGCTTTTCATATAAAGACCGACAGGAAGTCACTTTACCAAAACTGTTTGAAAACACCGACAAGTACCATTTCCTTCCGACATAGATATAACGTGTGTGTATATCTAAAGATAACAAGGTCATTACCTGCGCCGCAGGGCCACAGGTTAAGTGGAGAGTTGACAGCATGAGAGAGAGAGTTCATTAGATGGTTATGACGCTATATTTCCAGCAATAACCAAGCAATGTACTGTTCTACCAATTTAGATTCCTTTTAAATTGAAGTGAAAATGGAAGAGAGGCGTATATGAAGTAAAAACAAAATAAGCTAAGTGTTATAATGTCAAAACTCGTGCTCTTATTGAAATCAGTCAGGTGTGTTTTCCCATAGTTTTACATAACAAAACCCATATATTGAGCTGTGACAATAAAAACCTTATTTTCAAACCGAGTGTCAGTAAGGGAGTAAGTTGGGTTTCCAAGAGTGCATTGTCTTACCGGAAAAGGAAGATATCCGAAGTAAGAGCTTTTGTAATTTCTCTCATCCTCTCTCGAAAGGCGCCCGGTAAACTGTAAGGTAAAATGTAAGATTTGCAGCGGCACAAAAACATAACTTAAATTCTAACTTGTTATGTATCATACCACTGCAAGGAGAACACTGAAAAATAGTATATCTATTCCGTCTAAGTTAAACTGAGCCAGTTACAACTCTTTTAGGGACACATAAAAGCGGAAACTCTATGGTGAAAGGAGAATCCTTCTATTGCGGCTTGGCAAGATAAATCCGAACCAGGGCCGTCGATTTGGCCGGAAAAAAACTATCAAGTTATCCTGCGACAGCAATCGTCAGAAAAGTACTCAAAACGCCTATTACCAGACATTTTAATTTGCGATCAGCTAAAACAGAGACCGTGTGGATCTCAAGCCGCACATTTCTTTTGTTTAATCATAGGTGGTTCCGAGAAGAATGCATATCGTTATTGCACTTTTGATCATTGCTTTGCACGGCTATGGCTTTGATGCAGCCCCTGGACAGATCTTTCTCAGGCCAGATTTTCCTGTCGATGCTTCTATCGACAGAGAATATCGTGAATCGGATAAAAGAGCTGGTAAGTATATACACGTCACAACACTTCAAAAGCTGATAAGTGCCTAATTTTTCTTGGCTAGATTTCAGAATACCCGTCCACTTATTAGCATATGAATAGGGTGTATAGTGATGTCCATCGTTACTGACGTCATCTATTGCCATTAATGTGCCAACCAGAGGTTGATTGGCCGTCGAAACAAAGGGTTTTGTCCCAGTGGTTGGCAAATTTGATTAAAAAAAGTGTCTGTAAACAGTTAGTATCGCTTTCTTTATGTCTCCTTCTTACTGTGAGTAAAGGAAAGAAGGCAACCTGCAAATAATTGGACGAGTATTTTGAAATCGCTACATTTTCCTTTTTCTGCCCTCACGGTTTCTCACTTAATCCCTATTTATTGCCCTTTGTAATCAAATCATTTTCAAAGTAAGCCCTCTTGATGCGGACTCTCGGCACGAACTTCGCCAAGAAACATGGCCTATCTGCATGTATACAGTGTTACGATGAGGCCGCAGTAATAACAGTACTGAAAATAACGATTTCTTCGTTCACACGACATACCAATATGACTGGACATCGAATAGCACAAAGTAAGACGGTACAAATCTTCAGGGTGTATGCATGAAGTGATAAAAGTAGTTCTTTGCGTTGCCGGCAATGTAAGGGACGATTTTCAAGCTGAAAGCAGTTAATTTCGCAGTTTTCAAGTACGGAAAAACAAAAAGCGTTGCTTTATGAGTTACCTTTTAGATATTTCTTTATCAACGGGCAATCCTTTCAAGGAAAAAGACAAGATGTGTTGGTGAGATGCTCGGACATCATGTCCGATCCGGCATAATGCGAAATTGGTCTGACAATTTTAACTTTTAGTCATTAGTCCAGCACTGACTGGTTACTCGCGGTTTCGAGGACCCCCCCCCCCCCNNNNCCCCCCCCCCCCCCGTATTCCGTGCGGCAAAACTAAAACATAAACAAATAAAATCACTAGAACCTACAATCCTTTTTCAAGGATGTTAAGGCCTACTTTCTTAGCAAAATTAATCTTAGTCCCTTATTATTTCGATCTTCTTTATTGTAAATGGTAAATATGCACGAAATTTATCACTTTGAGTTCTAGTTATGACTTTAACAGATGAAGAGCCACCTATGTGGATACACTGTTAATAAACCATCATCATTACTAAATCAGCATTCATTTTAGTCACATGCGGTACAGACCTCCCGTTCATGTTGCATCTATCACTTACTCAATAGGGATAAAATATACACTCGAAACAAGGGGTGAGTTTCTAGAAAGAAATCATGACCCAGTATTGCGTTTAGAAGGAAGGGGAAGTAAAAGTGAGTGGGAATGACCGGGAAGCACTGCAACTAGCTGTCAAAGGACTTCACATAGTTGTTGTTCATCAGCTGATGGAATCGGTTCATTTGTACGTTTGCTGTCGATATGGTAAAAACAAAATTCTATTTTTTTAACTGCTCTTTACATGAAGATAAACACTCTGTATTACAGAGGTTTTGAGCCACAATGATCGCTGAACTCTTTGCAGTTTGTGAAGACAACTACGAAGCTTGTCCTGTCTGGGCAGCACAGGGATTTTGTCTTGATAGCCTATATCAGAGGTTTGTGAATGAACATTGTCAGGTCAGCTGTGGACATTGCCAAGGTATATACAACGACACCTTCATATTTATTGCAGGGAAAATGTGCGAGTATCTAGTTAGGGCTACAAGTTAAACTATTTGTCTTACCAGGAGATGATAATGATGATACGAAGAAATCATACGATGTGTTGGCTTGTGTTGAGAAGGAAAAACCGAAGTAACAGATAAAAAACCTCCCACAGGAAAGCACAGAGCCGACACATTCAGCCCAGAAGTAGAACCCGGGATACACTGGTGAAAATAGAGTACTCTCATTACTCTCCCAAACACGTTCCCCAACGACGGAACCATGATTTAATTATAACAATACAAAATAAGATAGCAGTTCGAAAAACTATTAATGGTAACAAGTGAGAAAATCATGACCTTATCAAAAACTTAAAACAGTTCTCGTCCAGGACACCGGTTATGTTCCGCTCCCAGTTGTCAATATTCCGAGCAAATAATTAGGAAGACTCAACAAGGTAAAAGTACAGATCTCCCATGCATGGCCCTCTATCAATTGTAACGTTGCTATAGGGACCGGGTAAGACCGCACCAGTCCCTTTCCTAACTTGCACGTGCAGACTGATGTACCACTTAGCACGTGCAGATTGATGTACTTCGGGACGAAAGCCTTACACTGGGAATCGTTTAGTCTACAAAACGAAAATATTGAAGAAGATATTGTCACACAATGATCTTTTTTTTTCAATCTGTTTTTAGTACGAGGTCATGAGACTACGTATTTAAAGAACAGATTCCGATTGGTCGGTATTGCGACATATGAACCGCGAGGTCATGGGCTTGAGTTTAAAAATAGCCTCCGCGTGGCGCGAAATTTAAAAATAGATTGAAAATAATTATTAGGGGCTATAGGGATATGCTCTCACCTTCTTCTCTCTTGGAAGACTTTATTACCATGATGACCACTAGCAGTGGCGGATACAGGGGAGGGGCCCGGGCGGCCTGCTCTCTCCCTTATTTTTTAGACCAAATCTCAATTTAGCTTATAACAAAGCTACCTCAAATTCGCGAGCCATCCCCTCCCTTATCTGTTGGTCTAGATCCCCCACTGATTACGTCCTTCCGGAGTCAGCTTGACCATTACGAACAATTTGAAAGCAACTTGTGTATTAAACTCGACGCCTGAAGTTGGACGTGTTTTTTGAATTCGAAATTTCTTGATCATGTGCTTATTTTGCTGTTTCAGCTCCGCCAACACCACCTCCAGCTGGTAAGCTGTTTTATGTTCCGCTATATTTCAGCCGTTTCTTCTGAGATATTTGCAGGGACTGTCATCTGCTCCTCCTTCTCTTAAATTAACATTAAAACTGCGTTTCCGATCAGTGATACCTAATTAAGAAAGCACTCGTTCAAGTTTTTTAACTTGTAAGACATTTTACAAAACTGAACTTATTAACCAGTCCCCGGCAAAGAAAAAAGAAATCACTGAGTAAAGGAGAGATGGATCTGCGGTCTTAAAATGATAAACTTTAACGAATTTGGTGTTTTTCCAACAACTGAGCATTTGAGAAGCCATAGCCGGAAGGAAGAGTGTTTCATCCGGGCCGATTTTCGTCGAGTGTGGGCATGTGGATTTCTCGGGTGTGAAACTCGCATGCACCTGTGTTTTCAAACCACTTCTTGGTGTTTGGAAATCTTTCCTGGTCTTTAGCAGAAATAGCATTGTTTCAGAAACAATTATTTTAAGTTTGGTAAGTTTTGGAACGCAATTTTTTTGCCTTACACCAACAATGTTTTTTTTTTTCCTGATTTGAAAGTGAACAAAATCGCCTGCCTGAACGCTCATAACAAAAAACGTGCCCTCCATGGAGTTCCACTTCTCATGTGGGATGATTCATTGGAAAATTATGCACAGCAATGGGCTGATCAGTTGCTCAACACCAGCGAATTCAAACACTCGCCGGATTTACGAACCCTTGAACAAGGGGAAAACTTGTATTATGGCAAGGGACCAAAGTTCCGAACATGTGTAGAGGCAGTGAACTCATGGTAAGAATAAGTCAAGGATAAACGATCCACAATTTCATTAAATTAAATCTTCGTAAAAGCAATAGCACGGTTTCAAGGGTTATTTGAGATCTGTTTCATATCAACAACAGCGAAGCTGTGAGTGATATACCAGCAACATAACAGGCGACCGCTCCTCCATATATAAGACCTGAGATTTATACATTAACTTTCAATCGTAAATATATCAGTTGGGTTTGAAAGAGTTTTTGTATCTTTTCTGGAGGTTGGTGAATTATGACGGAACAAACGTCAGAGTCAGGGAGGGTCAAAACAGAGGAAACACTCTAAAGGGTCCGACCCAAACGAGGAGCCAAAATAGGATTATGATAACTCCGGAGTCTTGGCCAGAGTCTTGAAAACGGCCACTTTATGCACTGGTGACCCCCTACTCGGTGCTGCAGTTAATATCAGAGACTTTTGTTTTTCTAAACAGGTACGGCGAAGAGCCTGATTATCCGTATAATGATCCACCGCAAACCCTAAAAGAATTTTTTTCCGCTCCGAAACAATATGGACATTTTACACAGGTTTGTTTTGTACGTTGCGTATAGCGGATTTCGTCTTATAAACCATGGCTCATCTCTCGATCGTAATGGGTTTTTTGTAAGGGATTTCTCACTAATTTTGAAAGCGCATCAGTTATGGTTTGGTTGCGTACTTAAGGCAATTGAGTTTTTACACAGTAACTTTCCATGAGTGTCTTTACTGGAGATAGCCATACTAAACAGATACTCCTAAACGGTTTTCATGCAAGGACCATAAACATTTTCCAATGATTGTGGGTTCGAATCCCGTTGAAGTCACTTGAATTTTTGAAGTGCATACATGAGACAATTGCTTAAATTGTCTAGGGGAACTGTGAGGATCATTCCCTCAATTCATTTCTAAACCGCACTTCAGTCATTTCTTTCATTTTCCATTCAGTGTTGAATTCCTGGACACTCAAGGACTCTCGTGACGCGTGCGGAATGGCCGGTAGAATGTTTAACTGAGATTAGCTGCTATCAGCCTAATCAAACCGGATAAAACCACAATCAAACTAATCACAGAGCCAACCACGTTCTATAGGGAATACACGGTTCCGTTAACCACACAAACGGACTAATTCACGACCTGGTTTCACTAGCCAATCAGAACGCAAAGCAAGTAAACGCAGCCGGCGCCAAGCGCGGGAAAATGAGTGGCGCAATTGGTTTTAGTTTTGCATCTGATTGGTTGAAAACTCGCTCAAGTGTTTTTTGATCCAGTCATGGAGCAAACCCAAACCAAAGCACTACGTGATCACTCTCGACACTCAACTGAAAACTACTCCATGTTAAGAAACTTGAAAGAGTTAACCAGGAGTTTGACTAGAAACACAAGAGTCGCTTCTCGGCATGTATGGCCTCGAGCTTTTTTTCTTGGAATCACCAACAGATGTGAAAGTTAAATGAGAACAAGTGCCGGATAGCTAGCTAATCGGGTTTAAAGGGTGAAAATAGTAGGTAGGTAGATGATACTTTTTTAATCTTAAAAGAAACACGCTAGCCCCAACAACGTTAGGCTGGTTTCCATGGAGAACAGTAGGACAAATAAATTACTAAGACTAACCGGCAATACAACTGATTGAGTAAAAAAAACTAACACAGTAAAAAGCTAACAGTGTAAAGCTAAAAGAAATAACACTTTCCTACATAAGGATATGCAGCATGTCATGACTCCATTACTTTAATCTTAAGATACTTAAAAGAATAGAGTAAATCCACTATTTTTGTAGAATAAAATACCATGTTGATTATTTTCACTTGTTCTCTTTAAAGTAACTTGTTTAAATTATTGCAGATCGTTTGGAAGGCGACAAGCAAAGTCGGGGTGGCTCTCGCAGCACAGAGGGATTCAGAAGGTTACATGGTTACATACGTCGTGGCACGATATTCCCCTGCCGGAAATGTGGTTGGCCAATTTGAGGAAAATGTCAACAAATAGTACCGAAGCTGCCAGATGGTACTAATCCCGTTTTGTCATTATTTCAACCCTTAGACCTGATCACGACTTTCACCCACCAAATGTTTAAGTGCTTTCATCGCAGCATTTTAATAGCATTTTAATTTTAGTTCCCCAAGGCGCTCGGTTTACAACGCTCCAATTCCGGGGCGCTCTACATCCCCGATGGGACGGAAAAATACAAAGACAAGTGCCCTGACAATATAACTGACTAGCATATGGAAAGACAGCAAATTACTGGTCATATTTCTCTTGCAGCATGATCTAGAAAAGGAGCAAAGATGAGGTGACCTTAATTAAGGCGCACCAA
The DNA here is from genome assembly GCA_014634185.1 of Astreopora myriophthalma. Lineage (NCBI taxonomy): Eukaryota > Metazoa > Cnidaria > Anthozoa > Scleractinia > Acroporidae > Astreopora > Astreopora myriophthalma. The sequence goes on from BLFK01000490.1 coordinate 498,986, forward strand.
CGTGGACTGATTTTGTAGAAGCTGTGGTCATATGTGAAAAGGGGATAGAAATAAAATTAACTCGTGGGTGAAATGACTTGTCTTGTTTGATACGCTAAACTTGATGGATCATTTTCCTCAATTCGCCGGTAACAAAACGAGTGGAGGCCTGTGTCCAAAATGCGACCGCAAAGCATGTGTGGATTGTTTGGCTGGACAGAATGACCATATTTGGTTGCTCGGCCATTTTCTCGCTGATCTGTCCAGCCAAGCAATCCATGCATGCTTTGCTGTCGCATTTCGGACACAGGCCTCTACTCGTTTATTTAACGGCAATTCAGTTCGCCATTTCCGAGTTATATTCAAACCGAGTCCAGGTGCGAAGTTCTTATTATGAAAATTAGTTATAATTCATAAGAAAAGTAGAACTAATTAACATCACAAAAAATTTCGCACTTGGACTCGCCTTGAAAAAGAGGCTGAATTGAACTCGGAAAAAGCCTATAGAGTGTTTCCACTCACGTGATCATGTTTTTTTAACCTAAACAAATGAAAATGTTTGCGTGGGAATTGAGTTCAATTCCCGGAGGATTGGTTCCCGGACACCAACATGGCCTCAGTTTCTTTGTTTAGGGACACCAATATGGCCGCCCTGACATCATGAGAAAACGATTTATTAATTGATCTATGTTCTCAAAAAGAAAAATCATTTAGATATACAGAATAATTAAACTACCACCACCACCATGATCGTAAATGGCAATGAGCGTTGGCACCTCCACTGGGTCATCACGTCGCCCACCGCTTCCAGATCGAATTTGGAATTTAGATTCAGTGGTACCCCTCTTCCTACTCCCACCCGTCCTCCTATTTTCTCGCCCCAATTTTTCTGCGCCCAGAGTACGGGAATCTTCGCTCGTAGGAGAACGCTTGCTTCCTGGGTTAAACCAACCAGATCAGATGCGCCTTTCGGATCAATATAGAGTCAGGAGTGGAGACAAGTTAGGATTGGTTTGTGCATTTAAAAAAACACTCCCTGGAGAACGTTCTCTTAAGTAAATATCTGATGCCATAAAATAGCTCTCAGTGCTATTTTGATTTTCTTCATCACACTCGATAGCGAAACAGAGAAAAATAATTAAAAACAAGGGTAGTAAAGGGTTGAGGTTTCGCTATTGATTCTAATTCATTTTCTTACTAGTCACTTGAATTGAGTCAATAAATACTTATTCTTGCATTGACGTTGATTTTGCCCCAAAGCGTGCAGTAAATGCATGTCAGTGTTTCAACGCCTTTAGATTTGTCTGAACAACGCGGCCCTACAATGCTTTATTTATACGTTTAATGGAATACCATATTACTTAAGATAATGTAACTTATGAATACTTAAGACGCTGAAGCATATCGAAGAGTTGCTGCAACGAGTCCAATTTATGACGGAAAAAAGAATTACTCATCAGAGTTCACTTGAGCCAAAAATTAATTACAATCGCAGAAATTTTGGACTTAGAGCTCATTTTGAAGAGACTGGAATGAAATCGGAAATGGTTTATTCGAGATAAAAGGTCTGTCTTGAGTGAAGTTAAGTGGTCAACTGTTGAAGTAGACAAGGAATTGCAGCAGGGTTTATTTATTAAACGAAATTTATTTAACGATTGGTCCAGCCAAAAAGTAAAATTAACTCCACAGCGCAATTTCAGTTGTTGAAAACAAACGTTCTTTCGATTAATGTTTTCTTTAGTTGAAAGACATCTGAAGGCGGCTTAACGTTCTATAAATAACATAAAAGAAGTACATTGTCTTACTATGTCCTCTATTGTGGCAATAGCTGTTCTCATTTACAACAATCGTGAGAAAAGCAACATTTCAGCAACAAACACAGTAGAGATCCAATTGTTACACTAAAGATATGAAACAAACACCGTCAAAACTTATTAATTGGCCCATCTTATAAAAGGTGACACTTGTCTTTTTTGTTAACCTAAAAAGGCTTTAAAAGTTCGTCAAGAAAGGACTGCTCATCGAATAGTGACTAGATACGTTACTGTTATAGAAAATAATGCGCAGTCTACTTAAACTATGTTTATTATGTGCTACGTTTATCCTTTGCGACTTGAAGCCGCGACATCGTCGCTCGGCCGATGTTTCGTTGGAGAAACTTTCAGATAATAAACGATCTTACGGTAAGTATAATATAAGTTCCTGGAGACTGACAATGAAAGTGTCGTAGCTTGCCGGCGCTCGGTGGGCCTATGATAGGTAGTCTGACAAAGGTCGAAAAAGTAATGCCTTCCGCGTTTTTCCCGAAAGAGGATTCTGGCTTCCTTCTGGCAGAGCAATGTGCACTGTTCTTACGGCAAACTGAGTAAATAGTGGACTGCGCCATAGAAACAGACCGAATTTCTAAAGAAAAAGTGTAGGTCAAAGAGAGATTGAAAACAGTGACGCTCTGCTTACGAAGAGTTAACGCTACAGACTCCAGCTGGTGAACACGGTTGATACCAAGTAATAGTGTTTTAATTTCAGTCAAGGCAGTACCACGCTTTTGTCTAAATCTCGTTCCTTTAGTGTGATACAATCTTGTTGGCATTAGTTTGTCATTTGAGCTTATTGCGTTGATTTTCAGTTCCTAACCCAGAACTTCATTATTTTTCTCCATTCAAAAAGCATGCGTGCAAGGGGAGCACTACTACTGCAGTTCCTGGCAGAGCCTGGGCTATTGCTATCCAAATAGCTACTACTACAGCTCCATGAGAGTGTACTGCAAGCAAACGTGTGGATTCTGTGGGCGTAAGTCTTTCTCGTTAACACCATTCACGGCAACACGATACTATGAGGTTTCATGCTATGGTCATGGTCATTAAGTCACCATTTCCATTTTCCATTCCTCAGAGCCAAGTTGTTCGAAGCAAGGTTAGCCCCTAACCCAGGTTAAATACCATGACAACTTACAGGTTTTAACCTATGGTTAGTACTGACAATGCATAAAGCAACTAGCTCGTGGAGGCAGCGGGGCCGAGTAGTTACAGCGCAGGACCTGTAATCCGGTGTTTACGGGTTCAGTTCTCACTCTACCCACTGTCTTGAGTCGTTCTAGGTAGTCCCTGATCAACTCCTTGGCTACGCTTGTAAATAGCCGGCTGGGCCGAGTTGTTCAAAAGGTGGATAGCGCTATCCACTGGATAAATCACTATCCACCGTCTATCCAGCAGATAAGTACCAGAAAAAACCAATTAACGTAGACAGTGGATAGTGATTTATCCAGTGGATAGCGCTATTCACCTTTTGAACAACCGAAGCCTGGTTTGACTCGTGTCAGTTGGGATTCCTAACTCTGTTCTTCAATAGGCCATTACCGAATTCACGTTAGCCTCTTTTTCAAAGCGAGTCTAAGTGCGAAAGTTTTGTGATGGTAATTAGTTTCACTTTGTATATGAATAAAAACTTATTTTCATAACAAAGACTTCGCACTTAGACTCGCTTTGAAAAAGAGGCTAACGTGAATTCGGAAATGGCCTATTTCATTGATAGAATTTGTTTCATTTGCCCTGAAAAGCCTCCTCAAGGGATATAGGGGAGTGGTCAATTAATTATTATTACTAATATTATTACTATTATTGTTATTATCTGTTTTGTCTGTTTTCATTTTCTTTTCTTTTTTAGTATTTTTACAACGCATTCTTAATTATTGTTAATAGGTTTCTTTAAGTACTATCTGATATATGTATTTAGAAGATACTGTGATTTTTATGACCTTTTGTAAAGAAACATGTACCAAGAGATTTTTTTCACTATTGTTATTATTATTATTATTACACCTTTATTACACCTTTATTAATACATTTTTGCTGTTTGTTTGCTATGTCAATCCAACATTCTTTTATATATATATATGTATATATATTTTTTTATTCCAATTAGCAATATTTAAATTAGGAAGGAAGACTACATCGCAAAAACATTCATTCAAATAACAGTCATTAGGTTCGTTTTTAGCTATTTTAAATTGATAATTGCAAATGTAAATTGAATGCCCACCCCCATACTTTTTTAACAGGAAGTTTTCAATAAAGTTATATGATAACCATCAAAAATTATTATTATTATTATTATTATTATTAACTCGGCCCAGATTGAGAACACGCAACGACTTGACATTTCAGTCTCCTGCTCCTCCTGTTTTTCGTCCCCGAGACGCCCGAGCGCCATAAAACAGACCCGAAAATGACCAAACCACACAAATGTGGTTCAGTTGCAAAGAAAACACTGAATGAAAGAGTTCACGCTACTTCCAACTTACTTTTAGCTAATGCTGTAGTAAGTCATATTCTGCTACTGTTTGAATCAATGCGTTTCAAATAGATAAATTAATGTACTGTTATCATAGCAACCTGTTGACTCTACTGTTTTATAGCACCAGCTATAGCACCTGAATTGGCAAAGCGACACACTTGTAGCACTATCTATGTAAATATATTGTTATGTATGCGGTGGCCTCAACCATAAGCCTGGTGGTTTCTAGAGGTCACCTCGCCATACATTGAACTATGTTTAAATTGTTAATATATTAGGAAAAAAGGCCAATAAAATGATGATCATGATGATGAATAAGGTAGTATGATACACAAGGTTCGACAAAGTTAGCTACTAGCAAGCGTTTTTATTTTCTATCCCTCTCTAACCCTCATTCTAATTTTGTCTTCATACGGAATTATCCCATATCACCTCACAGAAAAAGGCTGTGGAGACCACCAGGACTGCGAGTACTGGAAAAGCTCAGGGTACTGCAAGAAAGGAAACCAATACCACGACTTCATGAAAGCCTACTGTCCAATTACTTGCAACTATTGCGGTACGTACGTGCCTGTACTTAGCATTTAGTATCATAAGCCATCTCATTACAAATCATTTTGCTGACAACTTATTTACCTCTCGGAGGAACAAGATTGCCCTTTCGGCGTTTACATGCCGACCATTTAGGACGCGCAGTTATTTGTTGTCGGTGCCACTTTGGATTATATTATTCAATTACCAGAAAATAAAGTCACGAAAGTTGAAGCTTCAACAAGACCGATAACAAATCCTTACAAAACAAAAATGTTAAGGAAAACGTTTGAAACGTGAAATTTAATTTGGGTGAAAAATAACGACGGAGATTTTGCTTGACCTTCCTCTTACGCATTGGTTACCATGGTAACGTCACTTGTCAGTTCAAACAATAATAACTGGAACCCTTAACATGTGTCCGAGAAAGCAATGAACGACTTCTTAAAGCTTTAAAACCTGACTGAGGCCCCTAATCGATGCTGAGGATATTTCCAAAACTGTTCCTAGTTATCACTGGCTGCAATGAATATTTCCACCAAGAAAAGTATGCCCTGTTTACAAATGGGACAACCTTGGTGTTAACATAGAATTATAGTATCTCCTACAGTAATTGTAACAGCAAGTTATTACAACACCTTTTCTACTCTGTTCTTGAACAGTTGATCTCATAGGGTTACCTTAATTTTCATTTACCTTAACGGCAAGATAGCACTGAATTTAAATAAATCTTTCTGTTGCTACCCGCCCTACCTGCAGGTGATGTGCAACTCGCTCCCTGGCACCATGAGCTTTCTATAGTTATTTCAGGGATATTTCAGGGAGCAAGCACCCTTTTATGGGGTACATTAAAGTGTGTTTGTACATTAGGATTTCTGTCTTGATATAATGAAGAATACAATAAAGTGTTTGTCCATTAGGATTTCTTTCTGGATAAGAATCTGATTAACTGACTGATTGATTAATTGATTGCTTGAATGATTGAGACTTGACTGAATCCCTGACTGACTGAATGACTGACTGACTGATTGTTGATTGATTGATTAGTTGATTGATTGACTGACAGACTGACTTTGTTTATTCAGAATGTGTCACTGAGGAAGACTCCGAACACAATTGCGCTTATTGGGCTGCAAGCGGTTATTGTCACCCTGGCAATCGTTTCTATGGATATATGTGGTGGCACTGCCAGGCATCATGTGGCTTCTGTCCCAGTAAGTAAACATTATATTCAAATATAATAACAAGTTGAGAGACCTCCAAATCTCAAGAGTGGACTCCAGAATCGTAAATTTTGGCTAGATTACAGGAAAGACATAAATCAGGGCATTCATACCCGTCTTGCGTAACAAAACTTACCAAAAATTCTTCAATTTGAATTAGTTGAATATGATATTAATTTTGTGACAAGCTAACCTAAACCAATAGAATATTCAGTTCCCCCAGACACGTAGAAAGACCTGAAAATTTTCTGCGAACTGATTTGTAGGCAGAATAACTGACTTTTCGTCAGAGTCAAGCTAATTAATTGATGCCAGTGACGTGCTCAGTTGGAGAGTACAACAATAGACCATTTCCGAATTGCTGTTTGCCTCGGTTCCAAAACGAGTCCTGGTGCACAACCATTCAAATGCAAATGTGTTTTGTATTTTCATGCAAATCAAACTCATTATCATTTGAATGGTTTAGCATCAAGACTCGCTTTAAAACAGAGGCAAACAGCAATTCGGAAATGGCCTATTCTTGTTGCATTTTCTAATGGGTGAACTACTACACAAGCAAACTCAAACAGTATATTCCTAGCAAAAAGATTTGCTAGGAATGATTGAAAATAAAATTTTCGGATTTACAGATAAAACTGTTATTATTTTTAAGAGTCGACCACAACTCCAAAGCCAACTAGCAGCGCTCCAACGTCTTCCACAGGCGCACCAAGTACAACATCCATCCCTGTGACCACAGCTAAACCAAGTACAACATTCAACCCTTCGACCACAGCCAAACCAAGTTCAACATCCAACCCTACGACCACAGCCAAACCCAGTTCAACGTCCAACCCTTCTACCACAGCCAAACCAAGTTCAACGTCCAACCCTTCGACCACAGCCAAACCAAGTACAACATCCAACCCTTCTACCACAGCCAAATCAAGTTCAGCGTCCAACCCTTCTACCACAGCCAAACCAAGTTCAACGTCCAACCCTTCTACCACAGCCAGACCAAGTTCAACGTCCAACCCTTCTACCACAGCCAGACCAAGTTCAACGTCCAACCCTTCTACCACAGCCAAACCAAGTTTAACGTCCAACCCTTCGACCACAGCCAAACCAAGTTCAACATCCAACCCTACGACTACAGTCACTCCAAGTTCAACATCCAGCCCAGCAACTACAGCCACACCAAGCACAACATCCAACCCCACCACATCTAACCCCGTAACAACAGGTGGACTGACTACCACCTCCAACCCTGTAACTACAGCTACGGAAAGCACAACTGCTCAAATGACAACGGCTCCTCCTACTCCAACATCTGCTGGTATGCCAATATTTTATAGAATAGTATAATTCCAAGACCTCTTCACGCTCTCATGTGCTTCCTGTACAATTTTGGATTTGCTAGAAAATGCTTGTCTGAAAGCTCACAACGACAGACGTACCCTCCATGGAGCAAATGCTTTAACCTGGAATGACACATTGGTCCAACATGCCCAGGTGTGGGCGGACCATCTAGCTTCGACTGGAGTAATTCAACATGACCCCAGCCTCAAACAATTGCAAGAAGGCGAAAACATAGCATGGTTTAAGGGACACGATAATGCAGATTGTACGGATGCATTAAAAGGATGGTAAGTCACTCAGCAATAAGCGGTTCATGCAATCGCAAGCAAACCGGTTGTCCAGAAGCAACCAGGGAGCCTTTTAAGCACGAGACGTTTTTGAGCGGAGTACATCAATCGGAAGTAGACTTTTTGTATTCTCAGGTAGTGGCTTGGCCCAAATGTTCGAGTAAATGTCTCTAGAAGCGTAAAGACCTTGAGCAGTATGTGGTAGCGTCAAGGGAAGTTAAAAGGGAAAACCGGAACGCGTCACTTCCGGTGGCCGCCCGTCGCTCGAAAACACGCGTGCTTAAGCTCGCTTTGCTGCCCTGACGCGTGTATTTGCTTTCTCTGCTCTCTAGTACTCATGAAAAAAAAAAAAGCGATAGTTGAAAAAACAAGACTCGCAGTATTAGAAGTTCAAAACAGTTTTTTTCAATTTTCCTTTGCCGTTTATGTTTGAAGTGAAATAGCGATGGTACTAAGCCAGACATTAGATGGTGCTCAATCGGTCGTTTAGCAGGGTTGACAGATTAAGTTAAGGAATAAAATATAGCCTTAATAAATTATTAAGTCCTTTTTCTAACATTTCATTTTCAGGTACGACAAGGAAGAGCCATTGTACGATTACAGCAACCCTGGATTTTCACCCGAGACGGGTCACTTTACACAGGTAAGGGGCGCAGTGTAAATCTGATCAACTAAAGCTGTAGTACTAGTGGTGCACGCGCGGATCGATCGGTCTCAGAGACAAGGTGGACCCTTCAATCGTCGTGTTCTTTTTTTCCGCCAAGGAGAAAAACCTTCAATTTGTCTGAGATGTTATAAATGATATAGGTGAGGAAGATCACCCATTGGTGTCCAGCTACATCCGACGATTTTCGACTTAACCTTAAAAGACGTGCTTGTTTTATGGTACTTTTTTTAAAAACTGAGTTAAACAGCTTTCACGGTCTTCGTTTGGTCTATTTGGCGGAGGCCGCGTGACCAAGTGGTTAAGCGGCGCTGGATTTGCACGCGGGTGTTCCGCATTGAAATGCCTCTTTGACCACCAACTGGATCAGTTGTCTTTGGTTCCGTTTTCAAGGTCCATCTGTCTGAAATACTATTGATGATAATGTAAAATTATCATCCTCTATATCAGTCTTCAAAAAACGATTGAAGGACCAATATTTTGAAAGATATTAGAGGTTATCTGCTGTTCTTCTTGACTCTCTTTTCTTTTCTTCGTACCTTGCTCCCAATTTCATGAATTTCTAATTAATATATTTATCCCTTGTACGTTTTGTGTTGTCTTGTGTTTGTATATTGTGTGCGCCGACCTAAACTAGTAGTAAACATATGTATAAACTGGCTGCCTATCATTATTAACTTATCAGTTATTCTGGACAGCCAGTGCTCCCCTATTTTATTTTTATATCCAACAAATGTATTTAACTAGGCAAAGTGAGAGAAATAAACTTGTTGTTGTTGTTGTTGTTGTTGTGGTGCCGAATTCAACTCCAGCAAGCTTTGTAAACAAGCAACTGGTTGCCTCCATCCAGTTGAGTTTGTGAGCGTTGCTCCGTTTATTTGAATTGTTACTTTTCCTTTTTTCCTATACGGTCACACAAGCTTGAAGCTTTAAATATCACTGTGTATAAGAGAAGGTTCATTATTATTGGTCTATCTTATCAAATGTTCCATCCATGGCCATTCATTTTATCAAATGATAACATAGGCCGATAATGGCCCTTGATGATCATGACGGCTCCGACAAATGTACTCATTTGAAAAGAAACATCTGTCTTCTGTAAACAGCTAGCATGTCACCAATGTTCGACCACTGTGTATTTTCAATACTGAGGTATAACTTTAAGCCAGTTCGTTTTCATTACTTGCATAGGTCGTTTGGAAGTCTACCACAGAAGTAGGGGTAGCGCAAGCGTCAACAGGGTCAGGACTCTTAAAGCAGATCTACATCGTAGCTCGTTATTCCCCACCTGGGAACTTTCAGGGACTCTTCCAACAAAACGTAGGAGCAAAACAATCCAGTTGAAGGTACGAGCACGTTATGGAGTGTTGGTTTCATTCATTCGTTCGTTCGTTCGTTCGTTCGTTCATTCAGTTGTCAATTCACTCCGTCCACTCTTCCATCTTCGCCCGTCTACCCATGCTTCCACCCTTCCATCCCTCTTGATCCGGTCGTCCATCCATACATCTCCCTTCCATTGTCTATCCGTCCGTTCGTTTGTTCATTGGCATTCGCTCGTTCATTTGTAATGAGTCCTATAATTCGCTTTTTCTCACTCTTGCTTCACTAGGTTTTATAGTTACAGCTATTTACTTCCCTAAATAGCTGCCTTAGTGGCTGACTAAAAGTCCCCTGCTCCTGGCTAATTTCATATCTTCATCTGTAGTTCTGTGTGTTTAATGCTTTACAGATCTCAAGATATATTCAGATAAGCTTCCGAGGGATGGCTGTCCGGTCAAGGGCATAAGTAGAAGTAGATAATGATGCAACGTGATATGTTATCAGAGGGAGAAGATGTATCGGGACACTCTTTGCTCGGTTATGTTACCATATAGGTTTACGTAGCGATGTACGACGAAATAAAGAAATACAGTGACAGTCGCCCAGCGGCTCTTCATTGAATACATCATATCAGTGTAGTCTTATGACTGGGCTGAGAATTGTTAGTCTCGAGAAAGTGCTTTGGAAACCTCGGTTTTTCATGACTTTCTCCTTGACAAACCATTATTAAATGGAATGATTCCTGTGTACCGGCGTTCTAAGAAAAGAAAAGGGTGTGCAACAGCTTTGTATAACCACGTTTCCCGAGTTTCATCCGACCTCCGCCCCGAATATCATCCGAAAAATCCCGTGTGTTTGAGCGTTCCCGAGTTTCATCCGACAGCGCTCCGAAAAATCCTTAACCAAAGACAAATTTTCGAAAAATCGAGATTTTTGTTAGCTTGTGTGACACAGCGACCCCGCACTCTGATACTTGTCGAGATTAGTGATGCTGCTCGCCTCCGGCTCCGCAGCAATTAAGTCAAAGAGACTTAAAAGATCTTGCATGGTTTCTGTAAGAAAAGGATTGGATCCCTTCCTCAGTATTACCTCAGGCTTTTGTAAGAAAGAAAATGCATAAGAGCAACCGAAACGGCTCGATATAAACGCTCGCTTCTTTGCTTTTAAAGCCAGTGCACGTTTTCGTTGTACAAAATGTCCATTGTCAAAATGTCCAACGTGTTATTCTTGACTAGTAAGGGGTGTCGCCATCAAGTATTTTATCAAAGAGAGCGAATATGCATGATCGTGTGTTTTTGTTGTTCTAGGGTATACACTTGTGTTTAACGAATCGCGCAAAGGCTTAGACTTTCAGGAAATGAAGATTGTGAACCAGTTTAATTCTTTGCATCCGAATCATTTGTATTGATCATATCTCACCACTGGGGGACTGTCGGATGGTTGGGTAGGACGAGCTAAAGAAAAAGGCAAAGGCAGTAAGTTGAAGTTCATTTGTCGCTCTCGTTTGGAAGTTCAGACCAGAATCGTTAATTTTCAAGACAGGTTTAATATATTTTTAGAAGCACGAATATAGCTTCGCGTTTTCAGTTCTATCGTGCATCACTAGCTTTGTTTATTCCGACGTAAACCAGACAGAAGGAGATAACGAAGTAAATTCTTATCGCTTTCCTTGTACGAAACATGTACATTTCTTTAAATCTTTTTGTACCCATGAAAGGGAAAGGCGAACTTATTCCTTGCATAGGTGAATTCACTGTTGAACAACAGATAACCTTGGTTTGGCCTTGACTGATTTAGGTGAGCTTACAATGTTTTAAGTTTACTAAGTTTATTGTCTGAAGGCCGAGCCTGGAGAGTGCTAACAAAAACAACGCGTGTGGTCCAAGCCAAAGTCTCAATGCAAGTCATAATTCTGCAGATAAAACTATTAATCATAAAGCATTTAGCGTCGTCTGTAGGTGAGATTTGCACAAGTTCAGTTTACGGTTGCACCAAATTAATTGATCCAGCCAACAACTGCATTCATATCTACGCGGAAGCATCTTCCTGACAATTCATTTAGTCCTTGAGATATATTTGTTCGATGTTAAATCAAATACGGATGTTTACCGACCATGTTTAACCTTGGCAAGACTTCGGGTTATCTTTCATTTCCCCAAACCGCAAAAGCTAATGGCAAAATCGCAAGGTACACTCATATGCAAGACACATTGCAGCGTGAATGTAGTGAGAAACATAAAACTTCGGGTCGACAATTATAACACCCCCTTGAACATTGTAAATCATCAAGAAACACTGCAATGATTGTGCTGGGAAGCAACGATTCTTCAAAATACGCGATGAGCGAGAATTATTTGATAAATTATTATATTTGCTTAAGGTGCAATAGGATGTTTAATTTTCTGTCCTCACGAGTTGAGAAACATTTTAAAACGGTTGATCCACAAAATCAAGCGAAATATGAAAGATTCGTCAAATAAAGGCAAAAGACTTCGGCCGACTATAAAGCCATATTAAGTTAAAATGGTAAGTAGCGTCTGAATTTTAGATCCGTCAAATAAAGGCAAAAGAATTCGGCCGACTATAAAGCCATATTTAGTTAAAATGGTAAGTAGCGTTTGAATTTTAAAATAACTTTCTTCTGGTTAGTATGATGGTGGTAGTTTTGTGGAGTTCTGCACGGATTCAATTCCTTAATTTAAAGGAACTAGAAAAGATGGCAATAACAATTCCTCTTTTTCTTCAATATCACAAGTAAGGCTGAAAAACGTTCGAGAGCTTTCGAAATACTGTGCCGGGTGGTGGGACTATTGCGCATGCGCTGCTCTGCTGACAAGCTTGGCACTTGGCACTGATATTGCTATTGCTACTTTTAAAAATGTCGGAAGATCAAAAAACCACTCAGAGATATAACGAGAAAGCCAAAAATGTAAACATCGAAATGAGTGGCTTTTATATCCTCTTCTGGCAATTAAGACTTTCATTTTGCTTAAAGGCTTGCGTGCAACGAAATTAGATTGACCTCTCACCAAAACAATACTGATTGAGAAATCTGACCGAGATCCGTTCGTTGCAGAGATCTTCTGTTACTTTTTCGAATTTCCAGAAGTCTTGCGGTTCAGTTTCCTGTCACTTTTGCTAACAAGAAAGGTAGGGTCTGTGGAGTTTGCCACCAGTCAATCGTTCCTGAGAAATCACGGGTGCGAGAAAGTGTACTTAGCGAGTCAACGCAAGGAGACAGCTTGTTGTTATTATTACAAATTGTTTCTTTTTCTTTTTTTCTTTAAACATAAAGCTTGAATGAAATGAAAAATTCCAACGCAGAATTAGTCATTTTTCAATCAATATTCTAAGAAATGCACTGCAAGGGCGTGTCTTTCCAAGTTTCAAGATCACAGACACGCTTGAAATGCTCAAAGAACCAAATAACTTACATAATAGCCAGTCTTTAATGCATTGTTGTGATTTAAACATATCCTAGGGTGCCAAATGGAAAAGTTCTGGATAATGAAGGCGGAAGAAGTAAATCTGCGGTTGATATTTTCGTAGGCTATTTCAAAGTGTTGTATCTTGTTGCATCGATCACCTGCATACTGACTTGAAAAATTCATACTTTTCTTCCTTTACGTTGCTTAATACTTCGTACAAAAAGTACCCGGTATTGAGACAGAAGGGTGGAGAGAAACAGAGAATTCGAAACAACGCTGCCGCGAATGACTTTTCACTTGTAGCCAACACCATTTATTCGGCAAACAATTCGTGGCGACCACTTCGGATAAAAATATACGAGAAATGCTTTGCCACCCAAATCTATTGATTAAAACTTTGTCTTACAGTATATAACACCCCAGTACAGAGAATAAAACACACCGTCCTTTGTGTAGTATAAAATGTGACGTAAATGAAAAAAAGAAGAAAAGAAACCAAAAACTATCCATTGGGAAATTAGGTCTGAATAATTTTCAGTCGAATAGTTCAGGCATATTAAGAAAATATTCATTTTCAATAACACAACCAAATTTATCTTTCTTTTCCAGTTCCTTTACCCACAATAACCATGCAAAATTACGAACGAATTGAAGTGTTTTAAATGTTTATGAATAATTAACATTAATATTTAAGCGAGGGATTGGTGTCAAAGTAGACATTCAAAATAAGTAGCTCAGCCTTGTAGCAACTGATTGTATTATAACAATTCAATCTGATTCTTCACCCTCACAGCAGCTGCTTGCCCACTGATTTCCGCGATAAAGGTATTAATATGGTTTCGACATTAGCAAGTTGCCTTTATCTGTTGTGGTCTATATGCATTTATCACTGATCCTTTTAACTATTGAGACAAATAACATGAAAACGTCGGCAAATTTAAAACAGAGCTTTTTTTGTTCAATCTCACAAGCGCTCGTTTAGATAACTTTTAACTGAGACGCAAATGCAGTTTGTAACAATTTGATGCACTTATGTTGCTTATTTGTGGCACGAGACATCTAGTTAACTATCAACTGCGGACATCAGTCCCGGCTTTGAAGGCACATGATACCTGAAAGTGACGAAATCGTGATCTTGTTATTTCCTCAAATTTCATAGCGGAGTTTATGCCAATAAACAATGATGAGACTGCTTAATATCCGTTTCTGCTGGGACATGATACCGAAGAAATTCAATTTTCGACAGTTAAAAATTTTTGTCTTTTAAATGACGTAAGTTTTCGCGCATGGGCAAAAGGCCATTAAAAGACCCGTCGTGAAGAATGCCACGAAAAGTATTTTTTAGCCACATGTTTAACGTCAAATGATATAAACAGCAAAGTTTTAGCCTGATTACAAAACACAGCCCCCCCCCCTCCCCCCGAGGTCGCGATCAAAACCTCCTCTCCACAAAAGCCCAGTCAAAATCTGAAAATAAAAACCCATTCTAGATAACTGTTTATTATCGTAGTGGTCGCTGCATTACGATAGTTAAATAATGAAGGTTCGCTATTATAATGAACTCCTTCAAGGCGTATTAGCAGTGTGATAAGTTTGCATAGTTGTATGACTTGCGGATTTCATTTGATCGAAATGAGCGAAATGCAGTTAAGTGGCTCTGTACAAATCAAAACTACAATAGAAAATAGGTTTCATTGAAGTACATTAAAAAAGGGGATCTTTCATCTCTCGTTCTGAGTTACTAGCAAATTTCTTTATAAATTGAAATATGATAAATAAAACAAGGATTACACCTAAGTGTTTCATAATCATTTTTTTCCCCTTTACCGGTTACCTTCCAAAAACAGCCAAGTGAAACCCCTCTAAAGTAATTCTCCGCCGAAATTATTATCTATTTTATCTATTGTAGATTTGACTTTCTTTCAAATCTCTTTGAGGTTTTCTCAATGCATGTCTTAATTAACCCTTCCAATGAGCCTGGAGGGGCTCCTCCTTTTACAAATAAAATCTTCTGGCATGAGGCAGAGTCAAATGTATCAAGGTGTGCCTTGGAAGCGAAAGGGTGAATGGCATAGAATACAAGGGAAGTACATGCAATTTAGCTGCTTTATTAAGGAGGCCTCTCGGACCACCGACTGGTCTTGTCTTTGAAGTCCCGATTTCAACTCTGCCACATTCTGTTAATGATAGACAACGGGTTGGCCTCCTTAATTCCAGTTGGTTTTCTTAGTAATGTTACGTTTATTTGAATTGTTTCTTTGAATACACGCCAGGCTCCACAAGCTTCGAGCTTTTAATTAAATGTTACTGTGTAGGAGTATAGGTTCATTCCTTTCCTTTCTTTCTTCTTTTCCTTTATTAACTGAAGTCTAAATGAATACTATGACCGTTTATCGCCTTGATGATATAGTGTGTCATTATAAGAAAGAGTAACTCACTGTAAGATATCGCCAGTTATTCTGTACTTGAGTATTAATACTGCCTGGAGATATAACGTAAAAAGTGCAAAAACACATCTTCAACTTTCCAACTTTCCCTCGACGGTGAAGACCAAACGCTAACATAAAAAGTTTTCTCATTTATAGATGGCGTCGAAGATGGTAAAAGTCTTTTCAGTGGTCCTTTTGGTGGTGTTTGTTTGTGGCGAACGTTTTGGCGAATCACTAGCTCCACCCCTGCCGCCCTCCAAATACTGGGCCGTGGCGAAAAGAGGCAGTACGTCGAGTCCCATTGTCATGTCCTACGTTAGATTCTATTCAAATAGAGCAATTTGCCGATTGCGATGGTCTACTGTGCTCAATTGGTTCATTCAAGTTCCTTTACTGAGGAACTCTTCGTGTTCTAGTTCTGTTCTGCAGTTCTCGCGAAGCTGAAAAGGTCGGGTGATCGTCCCTTGTTTCTGATGAATCGCAGCAAAATCAAGCCTGACTCTGGCAAAACATTGCGAACGCGCGGTTATAAAGACGGAGGGTGTTGATGACAGAGTGTTGTGATTCCTCAAGAAAGCGTAGCTCTCGATTAAGTAGACGGCATATACGTGCTATACGAGTGTCTGATACGATATTTATCTTTATCTAAGTGTGTCCTGTGGGAGGGGGCGACAAAGACGCTAGCTGTGGATATTGGAAGAAGATGGGATTCTGTGAACCAAGTAATGGCTATGCTGATTTTATGCTCAAGACTTGTCCGGCTTCTTGTGAAGTATGCCAAGGTACTCTTCCTTTTCCGCTCATTTTTCTTCTGAGCTATGAATTTTAGAACAGCCTTCAGTAGTGTTGTAAAACTAATACCCGATGAAAGTTTCGCTGGCCTTGCCATATAACAGCAGCTATAGACAATCAACTGAATCGATCGGAAATTAGAGCGCTGTAGCGATGATGGGTTCGGGGGCTTACGATATTCGGCGAAACGAAACGAAGGATTTTCCAGCCTATCAGTACGGGCAACAATACAAAGCCAAGGCTATCGAGAACTTCTCCGCACTCCGAAAACACCACTCCGTCTATAGAGCGTTATTAAAACTCGATGATGGCAAGATCGAACATTTGATTAATCAATTACCTTACTCAGTTTCTATCTTTATGTTTAACATTCGTCTATTGATTTTCAGCGCGTCCTACAGCAGCTCCGAAACCAAGACTTGTTACAGGTTGTTATTTCTGCTTTACAATTTTTTTTAATTGTCACGGTTCATCGCCATCCAAAGTTGAGATGATATTTGGGGATAACGATGATTTCATTAATTGCCAAAGAATTTTCTCTTAATGCAAGGTAACAATGGTGATTGGTGAACCAGGTTTAAAGGCAACCAAGCCTTATATAGTGCTTTCGTTATAAGGAGGGGATCCGAAGACCAACTCTACCTTAATATCCTCCCTATTCACGGTTAAGCTAAGGACCAAGCTAACCGCAATTCAAATGCGCATGCTAATCTCAATTAGTTTAAAGAGATTTCAAATATATTGCTTATTGAAACAAATAAAAATCGTAGGTGAAATATCTTAAGCCTGTCACTGCTTTAAAAATCAACAGAAAGATCACGTTTTACTCCACAGTAAATATCCAGGAGTGCCTTAACGCACACAACGCTAAGCGCAGATTGCACGGGGCCAGACCGCTGACCTGGGACATGACACTGGCCAAACAAGCTCAAGATTGGGCCATTCGCCTTGCAAATAAGGGCAAGATGGAGCATTCGCCTTGGAGTGTGCGTAAAGCCGGTGAAAACCTGTACCGTGAATCGACAACTAGCGGGGGACACGCTACTTGCAAGACAGCTGTGGAGGCCTGGTGACTATATAATTCGTGCCCGATACATGAGTCATTCATTTTCGCTCGGAGATCTTTTTTGTAGGCAGCAGCCAAAGAGAAATAGGTCACATTCGTTATATGACATCAATATTCTTTTGTGTTGGAGTCTCTCTTGAGAATTACGAGAAAAAGAAAATGAGACCAAGCTATGAAATTTGCCCTCTAAGCCTCGTAGTCATATCTAAATAATGATACATCGAACGTAGGCTATTGCCACGATTTACCAGCTGCGTAAAGGCAGAGATAAAGGATACAAACTGTAACTGTTTCTTACTCAAGAACCACTTTAAATGTTACTATGGTCAACGTTAACATAACTCTATTATTTACAGTCCTATAAAAACTTTATATGACAAAGTTCACTTCTATGGTCCAATTTGCTCGGAGTTAGGAATAATGAAATGAGGGTGTGTTTCATTCCCAGGTATGGTGAGGAGTCTATCTATCCATTCTCGGATCCTCCAACAACTTTTTCTGACGTTCCCGCCGGCCCAATAGGGCATTTTACTCAGGTTAGTGACCTCAGATAAGGACAATAGACCTTTCTCCAAAATGGCGGCCGCAAATCGAAATAAGTTAAAATTAAAAACATATAACAGCATTAGAAAGAGGACCTTTAGTTTAGCAATCCTACAAAGATTAAGCATATCAAAGTTTGCAGACTTTTGAATGACCGCATGGGGGCATAAATAGCGGGTATACGCCATACCCCCAGTCATACAAACGTCTGCAAATTTTGCAGTTTTCAACTTACGTTGATATAACATCTGGTATGCTTAATCTTTGCAGGATTACTAAACTAAAGGTGCTCTTTCCAATGCCGGTCTGAGACATTTTTCATTTTGACGTCTTTTAATTTGCGGCCGCCATTTTGATTTCATTTCCTAAATCTTTCGCCAGCTTCTTACTTATATTTGCATTGACAGTTTGAGCATGTAAATATAGAAAAATAGTTCTGCTTTTCGCTCAAGTTTGTGCTCATCTTCAGGTTTAGTTGACAGAGCAATACGACGAGAGCGCTAGTCTTCATGAAAGAGACACAAAGTCACAGCAATCCCATCCAAATGCACCAGTTACGTAACCTCTAATTCATCGCTGACCTTAAATCAGCCGATTATGCGCAACCAATACTTAAACTCCACACGTTTTCAATCGAAAGGTTGTTTGGAAGTCTACAAGGAAGCTTGGTGTTGGTGTTGCCGCAGTTAGGCGTGGCTTCTGGACCACGACTTACGTGGTGGCACGCTACACGCCTCCAGGAAATTATGTCGGACAGTTTGAGCAACAAGTGGGAAATAAAATACTGGCTCTGAAGTGAAAAGGTAGGGGGCCATAATCTCTCATCACCACATTAGGATGAGATGTCTGCCGATAGAGCCGCGATAGTAGACTGAGAAGTTTTCCTGTTCTGTCATGGCAGTTTTACGGCCGGTTATTTAGTAGACAGAGTAGCCAGCGCTTAACAAAACCGCGTTACAAATCATTTTCATTTTGCCCTATACCAGTATGTATAAGCTGTTCGTTTCCGAAAACAGTGTCAAGAAGGCAAGAGCCGCGGGGAAAAGCATTTATCTGGTTAAAGTAACTCACTTCTGGAAAGGTGCAGAGGTAAATTGATTGTTGTAAACCGCGGTCTAAGTTAGACTTCGTTTAAACCCGCCCTTGATCTTTTCTGGTGAAAAAGTATATATATTCCTTATTGTCATTATACTTATGTGTAAAGTACTTCTGCCAATCTTACAGGATAATAACAAATCTCCTTTTTTTGGAGGATGAGCCGCACCTATGGCATTTTTTTTTTTTGGCCATTTCTCCAAGTTGAGGTTAATTGTTCGCTCAAGTTGCAATACATCTGCTCATCCCTGCCTTCTGTAACAACAAAAAACGATGTAACTCTGTCGACATAAAAATTTTCCTGACTTACTGCTAGGGGAAACACTGCTAAAAAAATCAAGATTAAAAATAACGTCTTATTAACAGAGGCCCTGTATATAAACTACGCTAATTATTTCATTGACAATATTAAATACTTTCTTGCAGTTTCTTCGATATTCAAGTAAGATTAGCCATTGATGTGAATGCAGTCCACTGCGTCTATTTCTCAGTTTTCCAAGAACCTTCAATTTACAACCCCCCTCCCCTCCCCATTCCTCAGCCCAAAGCATTAATCTTTGGACTCATGGAATGCAACAGGCAGGCAGGCGAAGGAGAATGCTAGATGAACTGGTGGTGTTTTACCCCACTGTTTGGACAGCCGTGAGCTGTAGGCCGCTCGTCTTTACAGTTTGTTTGCTGGAAAAGTATGACCCACAAGGAATTCCTGTTGCCTTCTTAATTTTTCCGTTTTTTAACACAGGTAATGCAAATGTCAGCTGAAATAAACTTACTTGATGTAACTGTGGTTAGTGATTATATTTTGTCAATCTCTAAGAACAGAAATTGCGACATCATGCCCCTATCAGTCACGCTGTTACTGAAAGTGAAAATCTCTTACAAAGAAATATTACTAGAATTGGCATTATTTCATGTGACATGAAAAAGTTTCCTCGACTGATTTAATCGACATATTGTGCTGAGATTCGCAAATGACTTTTGTTTGACCTTTTTTATGTCAAAGACCAGCATTTTTCTCTGAAAGTTTGGCCTGTACTAACTGCTTACGCAAGAAACTGAGAGCAGCCATTTACAAGAACGTCAGTGACGAGCGAAAGAGAATTCATGAGGTTACCGGTACTTTTCACTCTTTAAATTTTGTTGAGCCAGTAATATTTATGTAGCCTGCAGTGCTGGCATATTTTAGTAGACGAGCGCTCGGTATACTTCTTGGCGAAATGTTTGGGCGCCATCTTGAGTTTTTAACGCAGAGGAGGGTTGGGAAGAGAAATAAATTGCTACCACGGGGGTGGGCTATGGACGAGGGGAATTAGGGGGGAGGTGGAGCTGAAAGAAAAAATACCTCTCCCCAATCTCCGCCCATCTCAATCCGAACATGGCGGCCCCGTGAATAATTGTGCTCGAGAAAGATAACTCGCGCTCGCTAATAAGACGCCTGCACTGCAGGCTGTATTTATGAAGTTTTCTTAATTAATGTACAAATGTTACTTCAACTTAAATCTTAATCGGTTGAGAGAAGCTACAATGCGCGAACCTGTACCGGCGTTTCGATCTACGTTCCTACGTGCAAATTACACAACATGCACGTGCGACGACCCCGTCGAAACACAAAATGCATAAATTAGGCCGCAAAGGGATTATATTTTACTTGATTCCGCTGGCGCAAAAACGTGTCTAAGGTTTTCTTTTGTCTCGTTTTTTACCTCCAGTTTCACCGTTTTTGCTTTATTTTAACGTCAACATCAATAAACATACTCGTCCTTGCACAACCGGAGCACCTTTGATTTGTTTATATTTGCACGAATCAAATTATATTTTCCAGGTTAGGATTTGGTTTTCACGACAAAATAAAATATGCTCAACCACCGACCTTTTAGAAAAAAAAGTCGTATACAAGGAAAGACGATGTATACTATCTATAACAACACTCACCTCAATCAGTTCCTGAACTCGAGACGCCGTTGCATATTGACTGTGGTTTCCTAAAACTCTTTCGCAATCACTCTTTCGTTGCCATCCGTCAAAAGAACTTCAGAAGCTTTGATTTGGGGAATTCAACGCTGTGTCAGGCGATTTTGCTTCGGTTTTTAACTGTGAATAGCGGTTTGAGAAAGGTGTACAGCGTTGAAATTTGCCACGTTTGGAAATTCTGCAATGCTTCAGCTCACTGACAGCTGTTACGTATAACCGCTAACCCTGCAATGCACGGTGGTCACTTTACGCCTTCCATGCGCATGTGCAGCTTCTTAAACACGTGATCAACCGCGTGATCTGCAATTTCGTTGTCTTTTGCAATGGCCATAAAAGGCTCTTGCGTTTGAGATCGCATTGTCAGTATCCTTCACTCAAATTTCCATGATAGAGGTTTTGAGAGAGTAATTTTCAGTCTAATAAGCCAAACTTTATTTCTTTCGTCTACATTCGTCTCTACTTTGCTGAGATGAGGTATCAACGCAATAACTGGGCTCAACTGAACAAAAAAAGACATAAACTAATAAACAAATTGAAAAAAACGCACTGAAGGTAGGCACTACTGAGCAGTTTACTTAAGCAATAAAGTTGAACTTGAACTCGAAATAAAGGTAAAAACTTAGCGGGCCTTTATCAACTAGCTAGCCCCAGGCCTGACCAGTACTGGTACAATACTTAATAACCCGATGAAGTAGGATGGTCCAGGTGAATGTAAACCTGAGAGCTGTCGTTGTAGACATTGACTTAAGTTTCGTCAACCTGATCAGAAGTCACTTTCATGGGGAGTTATCTCGACTCTTTGACGACGTCCGTGGACCCAGTTGTCGAAGTGAAACGTCACGTTGTCGTCAACACTAACAGTCCTCCTTTAGTCACTCACCCGGACGACCTTTCTTTATCGAGTACTTATCCTACTCCTGGCTTCAATCCTTTCTCCCTGGAAAGAAAGGCTCGTGTCCTTTTAAACTGTGATCGGCACGGACCAGCTCCTGTCCGGTTTACAAAGGTGTCCGTCTAAAAGGGATGATCCTTAAGACGGAGTTTTGACAATAGAAATTGGTGACCTGCACCTTTCATTTCAAACTATAGTACCTTATTTATCGGAATTTTGATGAAATATAAGGCAAGCTGAGGAATCAAATACCAGCAGCAGTTTCAGTGCAAACGGGCTTATTGTTGAACAGCCAAGATCATGTATGACAGTGGTACCTTCAATCTGTGACTGGATCTAAAGTGGTTTAATTCCTGCAGCCAAAAAGGTCGAGGGTTCTTTATGGCATCAGAGTAAATTAAACTGCTTCTGCCGCAGTTCAAATAGCACAGTTTTTAATCAGTTGAGTGTCGAAACTAATTATACGTAGTTGCTTTGGCTTTGGTTTTGCTTCGCTCTATGATTGGGTCAAAAAACTTGCGTGAGCTTTTCAACCAATCAGATGCAAAACTAAAACGAACCAATCGCGACTTCACCACTCTCGTTTTCCCTCGCTTGGCGCCGGCTGCGGCGTCTGTTATTTTGCTAATTGCCGAGTAAAACTAAGTATCGAATTACTTGATCGAATGCGTGGTGCTGCGTCGGTAGCAATTCATAGAATTTGGCATTTAACTGTGATAATAGGGTACATTGGTTGCCATGAAGAGAGACAGACGCTGAGGTTTCGAGCTTTCGCCCTTCCTTGGAGCAAGTCAGGAAATTTGAGCCCAGTCCTTTTATGATAAGCTGATACCAAATGTTTGTATTCATATACAGTACAACTAGTCGACCGGCGTGTAAATATCTTCAGTACTTCGTTTGACTCCCAGCTTGAGCTTCTAGAGAATAAAACAAAAACAGTAGCATTTCGCCAACCAGTTAAATAGTAACGATTATCGGGATGCTCCCCAAACCAGCGGAAACTGACTAACCGAGCAAGTATACCCGGATTACCCAGATTTCCCCACTCTTTCTCAAAAAGAATGATGCGGTTTTCTCCGGCCAAAGGAAAAAACATATGACCGACAATTTATCATCCTCTCCTGTTATTTCGAATGCCTTCAGAGAACCAAGAGAAAGGAAGGTCGTAATCTCTTGAATTTTTTTGCAGGATATGTGTAAGCTCCTTTCGCCCTCTTTAGTCCCGCTTTTTCTACTATAAAAGGATCTATTGTTTGCTGCAGTTTTGGGCTTCTTATGAAGTTAAGACAAAAAAGAGATTTGGCCTTAGGTCCTGTTTACAAAGCAAAAACGACAGCCCGCCCAAAACGGGTGACTCGATCAGTTTGGTTCATTCTGGCTACCTTACATGAAAACGACATAGCTCGGGTAGCGGTGCTTAGAAATTGAAAGCTTGAAAGACATTTTAACTGATCAGAACTTCTCGGCCTTGAGAAACTGAGACAGCTGATCTTGGCGACCCATTGAACACAGTAAAGCCTAGCTATTCTTTAGCCTGGGTAGGAGAGCTATCTTTGTGTCCATGTAAACAGAGCCTTAGTGTTGGTTTTACGAACCGGTACAACGAAGTAAAACTTACTTTACAGCGGGCGTGGCACATTGGTTTCGAACTCTCCCAGGTAGTTTCCTTGTGGTAAGTAACGACCCACTATGAAGGTCTGTATTCTCCCCGGTGCCTTTTCGTTAGTCGAAATAGCCACTCCCACTTTGTCTGTTGATCTCCAAACAACCTACGATGAAGAAGCAAAGTCATAATATTAATATTAATATTATTATTAATATTATATTAGTCATACTACTATATTTACGCTAGCTAGCAGGTATATGATCTCACAACCTGTCTCCCTCTTGTCAACCAAACAGAAAGCTATACAAAGATGATATCCGTAGTCTACTTTTAGATGATAAATGGGAGTATTTACAAGGAAGTAACGCCTCCGTATACTCGCGGCTTAAATCAGCGTGAACTTTGTCATTGCTCCCACTATAGCAAGCTTTTGCTTTTGCACACAAAACAAATTAAGTTACGCTGCAATTTTAACTGACGGGGGGCTTTTAAAGTTAAGACATAGGCACTGCCTGGACTAACTAATGATACAAACCTGAGTAAAGTGTCCAAACGGATGTGGTGCAAAAAAATCGTCAAATGTTTTTGGTGGATGATCATAGGGGTAAAAAGGCTCTTCTTTGTACCTAGAACGAAAAAAAAAATGGATAAAGAAATCGTCCTCAAGTGGATGACTTGTCGAAATAACACTTAAAAGTTCAGTAGCAGTCACAGTGGCAGTAGCAGTAGCAATGGGAAACCAGTGCGACACTTTGTAGTTAGAAACCGAAAGTAAAAGTAAATAAGGTCAGGAGCCCAGAAACCCCAGCGTACAACTCCCATACTAAGGCTATGTCACGGCATTTGTACCGATTTCTATTTTTAGACGTTTTGCCGCGAAAAGTTCAGTTCCAGTCAGCACGCGTCCAAGCAGTTAATTATGCGAGGCTTATGATTAGCCAGCAAGGCCCCTTCGGGAGACTAAGGCTCCTTTGGGAGACTGAATTCGCGGAAAAGTTGATCTAAAAATAGCTCGATCCGTGAAAACGCCGTAACACAAATATATGGAAGTTGTACACTCCGGTTTATGGGCTGCTGATAAGGTAAAAGTCGCTCACAAGCCATCGCGGGTCATAAGGCCCAAGCTTATCCTGGTTTCCGGCGGTAGCATGAAGCAACAGAGAGTATTTCTACTCCCCCTCCATTGCAGGTCGGTTACCCCCCCACTCCCCCCACCAAGCAGTATGTCGCCGGTACCATTTATACACCTGGGTGGAGCAAATTTCCAAGAGACAGTGTGGAGCAACATTTGCTGTCTACGAAATCAACCAACACGACGGCAGCGCCATGCAGGCATCCAGCCACCAACCCTAAGGTCGATAATCCGGCGCGCTCACAGCCACACAACCGCGCCTTCACAGTGTAACATGATAGTAATCTTTGGACAGACAGTATGCCAAGGAACAGAATGACCTTATAATGTTTCTTCAGTAACTGTTTAGTAAATATGATAAACTTGAGCTTAGTCAGTTTTTAGCCGCACTGGCGGTGGTGGTTATAGTTCGGTGATAAGTTCAGTGGTCGGCATTGAAAGCAACAGCAACCATGAAAGCTTGCCTATTTTTCACTTTGTTCAATGTTTGCTTGCTCGGGTTACCTTACCAAGCTTTTACTGCATCTTCGCAAGTAGAAACATGTGATCCCACAGACATGTACAGGTTTTCGCCTTCTCCAGGGCCTTTTGCATGTTCCATGTGGCCCACTTCATTGGCCAGGTGATCAGCCCACCTCTGCGCATCCATAGCCAGTTTAGTATCCCAGGCTAGAGGTGGAACGTCATGAATTCTACGGTATTTATTGTGGGCTTCAAGGCAAGCGAAATCGTCTACAGCAACTTGGGCTTAAAAAAGAAAACAAAAACAAGTTAAACGCTTATGCGCAACAACTATAGTAACTTTTTGATTCTCTGATGGCAACCGGATGCTTTTTGACCTCTCTGTTTCTTCATCCTCGTTCGTCAGAAATTCCTAAACTTATCCTAACCTTTACCCCGCCGATCAAGCTACATGGGTCTAGGAAAGAAACCAGACGATAGACTACTGGCCGTGGGATGGGTACACCACCCCGTGAAAAGAACCCTTTTGCGTAAGCTGTTGCCTGAATGTTCTCCACTCTTACCTCTTTTTCTGCTAAAGAGCCTCTATCTGTATTTATTAGTTACTTTTGTAAAGTATCGCTTTTTTTGTTTCGGAGAGCAGAATCAAACCGTCCACAGAGCTCCGTCAAATTAGCCGCAGAAATATCCGAACTTGACACCGAACTTCCGATGTCGCAGGGACTAAACTTCGAGGAGATACCATCATCTTTCACGTGATTAGTATGCAAATCTGACATCGTGACTCTTTGCTGTAACACAAGACGCAACATTGGCCACTTAAAAGCAGCAAAAGAGAAAAAAGACAACCGGCGATTA
Source organism: Astreopora myriophthalma (assembly GCA_014634185.1). NCBI lineage: Eukaryota > Metazoa > Cnidaria > Anthozoa > Scleractinia > Acroporidae > Astreopora > Astreopora myriophthalma. The sequence continues at coordinate 524,895 of BLFK01000490.1, forward strand.
CTGGAAAAACCCCATCAAGATCCAGGGACAGTCTGTTTAATTGATTTTTAACACTCATCAACAAAGGTTTTTGCTGAAGTGAGCCTTCCTACAGAGATGAAGGATTATTTATTCATCTCAAAACTATAAACATACTTGCCGAAACGCTGCAGTTTTCAATTTAGTGTAGAAAGTAATTCCACAGTTGCTTTCGTTTTGGTTTCAGTGCTCCGTGATTGGATTCAAAAACTTGCGCGAACTTTTCAGCCAATCAGATGCAAAACAAAAACCAATTGCGACTACGTCACTCTCGTTTTCCCGTGCTTGGCATCGGCCGCCTTTACTCTGCGTTGTGATTGGCTTATAAAACCAAGCCGTGAATTACTTCGATTTCTGGTTGGCTGAAGGGTTTATCTGCCTCAGTACGTGATTGGCTGAGTCTGTAATTACTTTAATTTTGGTTTTACGACACTCAATCAAAAATCACTCTAACAGAGAATAGAAGGGCCTATAATTACAAAATCTGATGCCGCATAAGGTTCCGAGGTTATTAGAAATGGGCGGGGGAGCTAACTTAAAAGATTACTTGTCAAAAGGCCGTTAATGGAAAGAGCTAAGTGGAGAGGTGGTTTGATAGAGAGCGGGTTTAACAACCGAAAAAGCTGGGGAGCTTGCTTTAGAGGGCCCACTTACCTCGCTTCGTCTCTTGTTGTTCCTCCACTGGATATTTTCTTACAGCAGAATGAGCGCGAGCTCGTAGGATTTTGTAGTAGTTTGGTGCACTATGACATACTACTAGGGACGCCACTAACAAACAAACGGTAAGGCTCTGCATTCTTCTCTCTGAAATGGCTAGGAATGTAAAGCGAAAGCATGATGAGAACGCTAGATATGACGGAGCCTCACCCAGTTGGTTTCTTTAACTGAAATTAATTATGCTAATAAGCAGCATTTTCGAGCCTAATTTTGGCGGGCAATTAAGGCCGGCTAGCGGTCCAATTAAGCAATTAGGGCATTACGTTGAAAATGATACCTTTAAGCGTAAAACGGTTCCCATTAAAAAAAAAATTGCATGAACACTCGTCCGAGTTTTCAGAAAGAATTATTTGATTTTGATTTCGGTTTTCAGTCGTCTCCTTTTCCTCGTCAAAAGCTTGAACCCTTAAATTTGGCGCAAAGTTAATTTGTGCACCTTAAGCTGCATTTTTCGCTTTTCCTATTGGAAAAAAAAAAAACGAAAAAGATTTAACAATTTTACCTTTAACTGTTGTACTCGAGAGGTTATACTGTTGTACCCGAGAGGATATATCGATGATTCGACCAACAGGATACCATGTCAGCCAACAACTGACAACGGACAACGGACTTACAACTGACGATCCGTCTTTACAAGAGCTTGTTTAAGTCATTTTGTGGGGCAGTAGGAACTGTTTCTGGGAACCGCATAGATATGATCCAAGCGCATAAAATGATTATTAAAATTCCAAGTGAATGAAAACAAAGGCTTTGCTAGCCAAAGAAGGCGAAACAGCCCACGCTTATGTTACAAACCTATCAATTTGTACATTTAGCCTCATTTTACGTTTCTTTATTAAATCGGATAAGAAACAAAAAGAACATTGAACACTGTACCTTCAAGCGTTCCAACCTCGAGTGATAGGTCTGCAGATCACTAGGCAGAAATAAAGATTGATGGGACCAACAGAATCTCTCGTCGACAACCGGCAACTCCTGAATGACGGTCTGACTCTACAAGACACAGCTTTTAAGTCTTCTGGGGTGGGGGCGCTGGGAACAACTAGATGCATGGCATGCAATTATCCTTGTTTGCAAAATTACAATTAACTTAACAACGCCAATTCTTTTGAACATCAGGTGATGTGAGCCCGTACAAATGATCTGAGCGCGCAAAATAATTATTAACATTTCGCGCGTATGAGTGCATAATATTTGCGCGGCCTAAGAATACCAAGGACCCCGAGCTCACTGCGTCTAATGACAATTTATTTCAGTCTTATCAGGCTGACATTAGAAATTTCAGTTACTTTAGACAGAGGCAACTCACTCTGGTCAACTTGTTAGGGTTGTTCTTACATCTGTAAGATGAAAATAATACAGGGTCTCAACCGCTATGTCAAACATTGCATGCTCGAGAGATTACGTCGATCAACAAACTACACTCCATCCCCCATTGTTTATGTTTGGTTGAGTGAAAACAACTTTGTCGACATTTTGAACCTTTAATGACGTTTTGACGTTTTGACAAAAACTATTGGCGGTCAGGGCATGGTATGAATTCGTTTGACCTTCGGATGAGAAGACCTTATCACAGTTCAAAAGTCGGTTTTAGGGCAATCGAAACCAGCCCTTCAACGACTACACCCATTTGGTTGGGTTTAGAACCCTCCATTTGACATGACAAGGATTCGAGACTTAGTAAGGCATAATAATATATGAAAAGAGGTGCAAATGGTAATTGTTCTTACCGTCGACTAAGCATAATTATGAGCGCATTAGAAAAGAAATACCCTTATCTTTTAAACTTATAGCTTATGAACATGTTTCTCAGCGGAGTGACTGTTTCATTCAAAAATCGGGAGAAACCTGGTTGAAAAAGAAAAAGCAGAATGTGAAATTTTCAACTGCAACGCAGTCTGCAGGACCCACTTAAAAGTAAATTGAGAGGCGCAAAATACGCCGTATTAAGAAATGGCGCCCAATTTATTTCAGAGCAAAAATTCGTTTCAGTTCAGCACATGCTAACGACGTTTGGTAGGCTAATTTTCATAACGACAAAAGAATAATTTATTGTCCGCCATTTATGAATACGGTGTATCAAGATAATTATTGACCGTTTCCAACTGGCTGAACATTTAAATCCAGTTCTTGCTTTTCTGAGGCAACGACCACAAAGTAGGCGAAAAAAATTCATTTACCGTATACCTCCTTAAATTGATCTTACCGAACATTCATTGACCTCGAGCACGAGTAGGATTATAATCGTAAATTACACTTATATATGAAACAAAAGAAACACTTTTCGGTCAATTTGTCAATCGAGGAGTCCCAGCTAAATGTCTACTTGACCTTCTTAAACCTCCACCGGGGTTTATTTTCATCTGCCGATTCATGGATTTGTAAATCGTTACCACTGACTAACCAAGAACGTTAAG
>BLFK01000490.1:530546-560218 GCA_014634185.1 Astreopora myriophthalma
CATTTTGGAGGCGCGGCTGCTATGCTAAGCAAGCACTTTTCGTGCCTTTTTATCGTGTTTTAGCGCGTTGTTTTGCATTTTCTTGATATTCACTGCTGAAAATTATACTAAAACAATTATTCGCCTCAGGCTCAGTAAATATTCACAAATATTCATTTCGCCTTCGGCGAATAAGTGTTAAATATACCTTGGAGCATTGATTATCCGTCTGTATTCGCGGCCCGGGCCCAAGAGCCCTCGTGATTTTAACTTCTGCCTGTTTGCGCATGTTTATTCGGTCAATCAATGGCCGACACAACCTGCACCAGGTGCAAATTGATTGCATTGAAGAGTCAGGCATCAGCAATATAAAACAATGCGGTTAAAACCTCCCGCTGTTAGCCAAAATATCCCTTTTTTCGGAACAGAAAACTGAGTGGAAGCCGGTTTAGGGCTAAGGTAAGAAGCCTGTGCGTTTCTGCCAGTATTTATCCTTTTTTCTATAAGCCTCAACAGACACTCGAAAACCGGTGCTTTATCAAACCTCACTTTCATGACGTTTCGATAATCCGTAACTGACCGTAACTAGACGTCAGCGCTCGCTCAACATTTCGATCTTGTTGTTCAGTCGATTTCATTTGCGATCCATTTTGTTCGCGTTTATACGTTTTAAATGCATTTAGATTCAGCAACGGGCATAATATATCATTTAGTGTACAGTAAAATGTTTGGAATATAGGATGATTTCGTGTCGCGAAACTTGAGATTAAAATAGTTAGTCACCTTCCGTGTTCCGGTTGCCATGGCACTGACATAAGAGCAGTATTTGTTAGCTCGCAGGTCGAAGCTGATAATTGTACTTAATAATTTTCTAGCAAGTTTAAACCTTCTTTTGCTTCAAAGTGGCAATAAATCAGTGCGACTGGAACAAAAAGTAAGATGCTGCTTTCAGTGATAACTAATGCAAATGTTCTGTTCTCAGCTCTCGGTAAGATTTAACGGCATTATTGGCTCAGCTTAAAATGTTAACATCACTCATTTAGACCACATCTCGCGCTTTTTAATGACAAGATCGATTTATTGATTTTCTTTTTTTTTGGTGGTGAAATAACAACTTCAATGACTCACGTATTTCATTTTAGTCGAGAGAGTCGGCAGTCTCCACGGAGGCCAACACCATCGCAACTTAGAATTGGAAACAAAAGCTGAACCATTATCACATTTTGCAGATGTCCCACTGTCATTTGCGTCTAACTGAAAGTGAGACGAGGCTTTTAAAGAGTTGTTGTTTTTTTTTTATCTCGATTAAAGCGAATTGAATTTATCACGTCTCTTCTTTCTGAAAACTGATTAGAATCTTTCATGGCAGTATCATATGGATGCCATTCCGCTAAAATCCACCTTGGGCGAATCGAAGAATTATTTGACTGTTGGTTCCTTAAAAAATAATATTAAAAAACTCGACACTTATCTACCCTTCGTGTTAAACCTATGGACTAACTGCCTGAGGCTACATACCCCAGTTTTCCAGAAGAGGAAACTGTCTACGACCTATTACATTGAACAGTAATTCACGAGCCTGTATTGTAAGTAAGTAGGTTGATGACGGATATTTAAGAAAAGTGGCATTGCACCACCAATTCAAGGCTTGAAATTATATGAGAAAACGTCTGGTATTTATTCATCTATATCGGTACTTTTACTTTTATTTTCTTTACACATTTTAACGCTATCTACGAGCTGTTACCGAGCAGATCCACAGGAAAATAGAATCTATTTATGTTATACCCGGAAAAGATAAAAATTTGACAGTCGTTGTTCGCGTCTTCCTCCAAGAAATGACCAGAGACGCATATCTCGCTGTTAAAAAGTGCTATACCTACTTTACAAAAAAGCTATTATTAACCGAAATATAAACAAGCCTATTCACGTTATATTTATATTCAAAATATTTTACAAAATGTAGTGTTCACAATCATGAAAATGGAAAGAGTCTTCAGAGCTTTAATGGTCCAAGATATTGACTCACTTATCTACTTACCTGTTGACGGAAATATAGGTTGATCAACACTCTCCGGATACCTGTTTGTTTGTTTTTTGTTTTTTGTTTACCTTTTCAATAGCCATGAAAGGGAAATGGGCATCACTTTTCCGAAGAAACCCAATTGGATTTTTCGACGGGACATTGACGGAGAGTTCCTGCGATCATTTCCTGCGTTTTTGAAGATTGCTCAGATGGTATGTTGCGTTAATAATAATAATAATTACAATATTTAATAATAACAATAACAACAACAACAATAACAATAACAAAAATACTACTACTACTAATAATAATAATACTTATTAACTTATAACGCGCCAATATCAATATACATTTTCATTGGCGCATAAACAAAAACTAATTTACATAACAAAAATTAAGAACTACAAAAATATCAAAATAATTTAGCAGCTAATCAATTATATAAAGTTAATTCTAAATATTAAAAATCTTCAAACCTAAAAAAAATCAACATCATAACAAGAATCTAATATAATCTAAAATCACAATTCATACATCCGCATACTAATTTACTTAAAAATCGAATGCCTCTTTAAAGAGGTACACCTTAAGCGACTTTTTAAATGTAGAAACAGATACTGAATTTCTTACAGAAAAAGAAAGCCTATTCCACAGCTTTGGTGCATTTGGGTGCATTTGCGAGCCTTTATAACTGTATGACGCTCAAAGATTGACCACCTTTTCATAATTTTCTATTACGATCATTTTTGTTAGTCGTGTTCACAAAACTCTCAATTAAATAACCCTCTTGATCTGAATCCTTTCGCCCTGCTTGAACCTTTTTTTGTTGTTGTTTTGTTTTGTTAGGAAAAACTTGTGTTTATCGGAGTCGCCTGCTTCGAGATGAAATAGCCCGTAACGATCAAATTTCAGGGTGTAGGCAATCTGGAAAAGCAATTTTCTTCTCAGTTTTCACAACCAATTTTGAGAAATGCCAACAGTATACTTCACCGTTCAGATTGGGGTAAATATTCTAATCGTTTTTTTAATAGGTGAGCCTTGCGACTGGTTTTGGCGCACTGCTGCATTATATTAAGTTGGTCACCAAGACAACAGGAGCAGACCTGCTGTTTCTGGTCACCACGGCCGTTGTTATTTTCTTCAACTTGATTCTATTCATTGTACTTGTCTTCAACATTCACAAGGAAATCACTGGATCCACCAAAACCTGGAACATTTTGGTAAGCAATGCAACTTTTAAGGCAGTTGAGCTGGTACATATTCCGAATATTCCAAAATCAAAATACCTCGAAAAATGAAACTTATGCTTGTGAAACACTACTTTACTAAGGAGCTATAGCATAGCATAGCGTAACAAAGATAGCACACCAAAGCATAGCACAGAACAGTATAGCGTAGCGACGGAAGCATAGGATGGCAATGGCATGGCATAGCATAGCATACTTGACTCGGGCCATACTGGTTGTATTCTTAATTGCATTTCCACTTTATTTCTCATCCAAAGCTATCCATCTACACATTTATAACAGCTGTTCTGTTGTTGGTATCTTCAACTCTGCTCTTGCCAGAAGCGGTTAAGTTGGCAGGTTCTTTATCGAACGAAGGAAGGTGTGTAAAGTGCAGCAAGATCAACGTTGCTGCGGTGAGTTTTGACACGACAAGATCTAACGTGCGAGATATTTTGAAGCTTAGCTTTATGAACCGACACTCGATGCATTACAGCATGGTTCTAAGTAAACTTTAACTTGAATCTGGTGGCCTATGTGCGGGCGTAAAAGATTAATTAATCAAGCTGCGTATCGTGATCGCTAGCTAGCTAAACCCGTATTTTCGGAGGTAGATGCTTTTTACAACACTTACCATTGAAACCTCTTTATCAATTGCTATTGGCAGTCAACAAGCATGAGATGACCTACAGTGTTCGCGGGGAATTTAGTGTAACCCATCACTTCCGGTCCCGTCCAGTTTCAATTATCGACCTTTACATTGGAGTACAAGTACGACTTTTCCGTACTGAACACGCGCATTAGTTTTCGAGGTCGAAATTTTTCCAAGTGCGCGTGCTCAGAACGGAAGTCGTACGCGTGCTCCAATCTAAAGGTCCCTATTTTCTACTGAGTCTCCCAGACTCCTTTGAGTGGCCTCGGTTGTTCAAAAGGTGAGATAGCGCTATCCTCCGGATAGCGAGCGCTCTACCGAGCGGATAAAGGCTAGCAAAACTAATTGAGTTATCCAGCGGCTAGTGACTTATCCAGTTGATAGCGCTATCCACCCTTCGAACAATTGGGGCCTGGTAAAGGAATTCACACATCTTTCGTCGAGGCTAATAATCCCCTAATAATATGATTGGTTCAAGTGTCTCCTTTTTTCTTCTTAGGTTTTTGGTTTTCTTTCTTGGATTTTGTTCACTCTAGATTTCTTCCTGCAATTGAGGCAGTGTGGGAATATTGTCACCAGATTAAAAGTGCGTAGGGTGACTGTGCAGCCAGCGCTATCTGCAACAGACCGTAGGTACACTTTGCAACCTAGAGTCAATGAAGCGTTAGAAAACGAACCAGAAGAGGCTAACAGACTTTCTCGTGAACCGGGAGCTTTAACCTCACGACGTACTTCCAAGTAAAAACTGTTGATTTTAGATTGGATCGTTCGGTTGAAAGCAAGCTTCTGACCTTAGAATGAACATGAAGCCCGATAGAAAATGAAAAGCAAGAGCCCAATCAACTCCAGTATCCAACCGGACACTTGAGCCTTCCTTCGATTCCATTGAAAGCAAGCGTCTTGGCAATATCACTTATTTAACATCAAGGGGCAAAATATTGTAAGATAAAAACTCCTTTCCTACTGTCTAGCCCCTTAATCTCTAAATCACCCTCTCGCCCTCCCCTCTCTTATCCTTCCATCCTATGGGGGGCATGGTTGTATATGACCAATATCTCGGTTCTGCTGATTTCACATTATTTATTTGCTAACTGTAAATAAAGATTAAATGAAGCGTATGAGTCTTCAAACTTAGTAAAATTCGATTTAAGTTACCTGCTTGACAATGATAATACAATTCAAAAAGTGGTTTTATTTTAAATTTCACGGAACCCAGAAATATATCGGAAAGAATAAATCTTCCATTTCTTTTTTAGTTGAAGGCAAAGTTGGTGGGACTGTACGAAAAGAAGAAAAAAAAATGAACACACTGTGTCAAAGTCAACTGTCTGGTTTGATACCACCAAAAATGTCTAGCTGCATTTCTTGCGTGAAGTCTCTTAGAGTGGTACAGTAATGCTTTTACGAACGCGCATTGTCTAAGAAAAATATCCGCCAATTTCTCATTCCCTCAAGATCCATGATCCCGATTCCCCGGTCCATTCAAATAAACCTAGCCGCGAAGGCATGGGAAATAGATACCAGACTTTTTCAATCTCTCAGAAAACAAAATGGCGTCCGTCGACGCTAAGACGCTAACGTGTCGCTAACGTGCAACTTAGAAATCGCCCTATATTTTGGGGTGTGATGAACTAGTTCACCGTTGTGATGTCTTGTTGTAACGATTGTAAAGCTACAAAAGGTTAGATCGGAGATGGATATGGACAAGAGGAAAAGTAGAAAGCGAAAGTACAATAGCGACACCTCAAGTTCGAGGGACGAAGAAAAGTCGCAAACAAGCAAAGAGACAAGCTCACACCCGCAACAGATTTCAAAGAAAAAGAAAAGAAAGAAGTCAAGAGATAGAATAATTAATTATAGTAGTAGTGGTAGTAGTTCGACCAGTGAGAGCGAAAGTGAACATTCTGATAGCCGAGATCGCGGCAACAAGAAAAAGAAAAGTAAACACAAGACCATAAAATCAAGAAGAAAAAAGAAAGAGAAGAGAAAGAGGAAACGTGACAAGAAGGGTAAAAAGCGAAAAGAAGGCGACCAAAAGAAGGCTGCAGCGGTCAAGACTAAGCAAAAAGATGTCCCCAAGAAAATTTCCTCAGAAGGTCTGATTCTTTTGGCACTATTCTGGAATATAATAAGGATACACGAAAATGATGTTCGGTTTATCTGTTCTTTTGTGACTTACTCCGTTTTCAGAATAAATGGAATAGCACTCTAATCATTCTGTTCCCGATAGAGAGGTTTCCTCTCGAGCGTAAAGTGTGAGGTTCATGGGTCTCGCACATGCCCAAAAACCTCACGCTCTACACCAGCGCCTGGTACGCAGCCCAGGAATGCAGAAAATACCTGTTCTTTTGGCGAGACTTTCGCGTGAAAATTGGGGGGGCGGCCACTGAAATGTCAGTCTTTATAGTCGTGTCTAGACTATTCAGAGCATTAGTTCTCAGGTCATGTCTGCAATAACCATTCCCCTTTCGGAATGTGTTCGTTTGGAAAACCTTATTCCACTCCTTCTGTTGATCCTAAGCCGGAATATGAATAAACAGAATAGTCACAGAAAATGCATCCTAAGATTGAAGTCCAGGCATCGGTTGTTCAAAAGGTGGATAACGCTATGCAGCAGATAAGTGCCCACAAAACTAATTGAGATACCCAGTGGATAGCGATATCCACTCTTCGAACAACTGGGGCCAGGATTGGACTTTAATCTTAGACTCACAACCTGTAAGTCTAATGTATTATTTCAAATACTACTGAATAATGTTGTGAATTGTTTGGATGGGTGAATGCTGAAAGACATAAGCTTCGATAAGCTTCTCTGATACAACGAAAGATGGATAAGAACATTTCAATCTTTATTCATATAATTATGCAGCAATTGGTTCTTTGAAGAAACAGCCTGCTTCCGCTGACACTGCAGTTGATGCAAACCCAAAGAAGAGGTGAGCCACTACACATCATAAATCGATGACCATCAATACCCAGTTAGACTCAAAGGAAAATAGTTTGAAATAGTCCTGTGACAGTGATGTCAAGTCATCAAACCTGTTTTATAAGTTTGTGACTCACTTCTGAGGGGGAGGGACTCGGCAAGAGAATGTGGGACCTTCATTGGACAGGGGACTTAAGGCAAGGGACCACTTCTCATGAAAGAGAAGGGACTTAGCAAGAGAACATTATTGCTATGGGTCATCCCAAAAGGGGAGGAAACTTGGCATGAGACCCGTTCTTTCATGCACGGGGAGAAGGTAAACAAGACTGTAGGTCCTTGGTGAAAGGAGAAAGGGCTGGGAAATAAGCCACAGTTCTCTCACGAAAGAGGCAAGAGGCCATGGGCCTTTTATGAAAGAGGAGGGAGCTCGGATTGAACCTTTAATGAAAGGAGAGGAGGCTAGGCCGAAACACATGGGTGGAATTAGTATTTGCAGACTTTTCACACTGAATGCAATCATATCTGGCCCCCTCTTTATAAGGGATGGGTCGAGTCACATGAGACCTTTACCTTTCAAGTTATTTTGTTGAGCATCTTTGTCAAGTGAAGTTATTTTCCTTCTTAGAGCCATGGTGCCAATGACGAAAGAAGAATATGAAAAGCAGCAGGCACAAGTCAAGAGGGTATATGACCCAGAGACAGGTCGGCATAGGTAAAGAAACCTGTACTGACTGCACAACTATGAAGTTTCTCATAACATGATCTATGAAATGTAGAACTGTTGTTGCAAGCAGATCAGTGCTTATTACTACACTGTGTTACCATAAAGCATTACTGCAAATCTCATGACATATCTTAAGCGTTGCAGAAAATGATCCAACGTGAACAGCTCAAAATGATATCCATCAACAGGCTCATCAAGGGAACCGGTGAGATACTAGAAGAGATTGTGAGTAGAGCCAGACATAATGCTATCAATAAGGTATGTGTTGAGTGAAAATGGGCAAATTTCAACCAAGATACATGTACAGAAGGTTGCCTGACCTTAGCTGGTTAATATTCCTTTTTGGCCCATTCATTGTTTACTTATGATGAAGTCAGAAGAGAATTACTCTTTTAATTCAGCTCTAATATACAACCTTGTGAATGGCAAAGTTAGCTCAATGTCACTGATAAATCAAAACTATCACCATCACTGTTCCCTGGCAAAAAAAAAACCCTACCCATAATCCACGGACACAGGTTGATGCTGTCACTTGCAATTAGTTATGTTTAGTTACTTGTATTGTGTGTGTTTATAATTTCAGACTGCTACACAAGGTGATGGAGCATTTTTTCAGGCAAACCTCGGTCTGCAGGATAAGTGAGCAGCAAAACAAGAATATGACCAAGGATATCAACGTGTTACTGTAATTTGGCAGTGTTGAATAAAACTGCATCTACACCAGCCAGGCATTTCCAAATTTGTGGACAAGGAACACAAGGGTTTTGTTTATAGAGACTTGTGATCGCTTACATGAAAAACTTTGCCCTTCCAGGAACCTACCATACTTCATTACAACACTTCCGTCACATCTAGAGCTAATCTAGATCACTACCACTGATCATGCACTTTGCAACCAGTGGCATGCCATGCGCAGGAACACTGATAAGCTATAACTACATGTATAAAGTTGTCCAATATTTTAACACTTTCAGAGACTGTACAAACTTAGTGAGTGGTTTTATCATGAACCATAATGATAAAGGAAAAAAAAACAGCCAACCCTTAACAAAAATAAATCAAATCACTCTGTAATACTGCAAATTAACTGTCTGTACAAAATTAAGGCACACATACAAGCACATACAACCTTTTTACAACTTTCTCTGTTAAGTAACCGTTTCATCAGAAACTGCAATTTCTGTCAAACATTAATTGTAACACAAATGATTCCTCTGTAGAATAGTGAATGTGTGTTGTGAAAGACAATACCTTTGCATGGCATAATGCAATTATTCACAAGTGCATGTAATAATACTTCCTTTGACATTCATTCATACCGTTGTTTAAAAGACTTTTTTCAATGTAAAGTGAGAGATGTTTAGAATCATGGATGCTGTCAACTGGCAATACATGTACCTTTACTTCACAAGGAATAACTGGCTTTTACATTGATTCACTTAAAAACCACTCTGCATTAAAAAGCACCAGACGTTCTCACTGGGTTTTTAGTTGATTGCCCTCGACACACAAAGATCAGACGTTGATTGCCCTCGACACACAAAGATCAGACGTGACTATCGCATCTTGCTTTCAACATCTTTTGTTTGCACCATATTTATTTATTATTTTTTTTATTTTGGTTGCTCCCCACAATCTGAATGTCTGGAACATGTCACATGTTAGTTGCTATTGTCACACCATCGGCCCCATGCCACTCTCCAAAAGGAGATTGTCCTAATAAGCAAAAAAAGATTAATAGTCAATTGGTCAATACTCTAATCTTCCTTGCTATTACATGCCTTTTCTAGCATCTCAACCATACCACTTACAACCTACCCAAGACTGAGGCACATAGTATCAATAATAGACTTCTTAGCAACTTCATTGTTTGTTTCTAAACTTGAAACTTCCCCCATATCAGTCCCCATGAGCATGCTCTGGATAATTGGTTCTCCTTCTGACAGGAAGTAATAAGATTGTTTTCTTGAAAACTGTCCGACAGTACTTAAAACATACCTTGTCCAGGGATGCTATCAATGATAACTTGAGAACCAATTTGTGATGCATTCACTGTCACGATTCTTGACACCAAAACACCACAAAAATTCCGTTGAAATTTCGCTTCCTTAAACATTAACTTTTGTGCAATACTTGTAATGTCTCACCAAAAGGCCAGTGAAAACATTGTTCATTGCCTGTTCATAGTGCTGCTTTTCAGCCATGTAACTGTCTCCTGTCACACCTTGTTTTCTTTCTGTTCTGGTGAGGGTCTGCAGCACCACATCTGATATTAATGTGCCTGATGTGGTCTTTATTGTCTTTTTATACTTGTCTTGTTTGCCAACTGATAAAAGTTCTTCGTGGACCTATGCAACAAAAGTCAGTCTTTGAAGTAATTATTAACAACTGCATCGCTAAATGGAGGTTGGGTGCCCCAGACATCCAGGAGCTTCCACTATTGGCAGCCAGCTCCTAGATGAGACTGCTCCCATGGCTGGCAAATCCTGGCACCCCAGCCATGAGCCCCCACGCCGAAGGGAAGAAAGGGGCACCCGTCACACTGATATAGAATATACAGTGGAAAAACGGGGAAGGGTAGGGGGGGAACAATCCAAACACTGTGCTCAGCGTAGAATGGCGCCACCAAAAGACACGAGGGATCCACGCGCATGCGGACAATAGAAGACCGCTGACTGCCCAGGCTTACCAACGCTGGCTCCATGCATGCACTGGCGTGTGTGCATGAACAAACAACGCTAAATGCAAGGGAGCGCAGACCCCTGCCGTAAACGCCTCACAGAACACCGTTGGACACGAAGGAACGTTGACATAGACGAATGCACTGGCGCGTGTGCATAACAAATCCGCAGACCCTTGAGGGAACACAGCCGCTCTTTGTTGTTAACTCCGTTAAATTACATTTAACTGCATTTAATTCTTTTTTTTTTTTTAATAATTAGTCATAGCTGACCTAACAGAGTGCTCTTATGCCACAAAAGAGTCAGTGTTGCAGTTGCCAGCATGGAGGACTCAGGCCTGATATCATTACAGTATCTGACATTTGTGTGTTATTAATATCATGGTTGGGTGCGTGAATGCTTGGAAATAATATTATTAGCTGTAAAATTATCAGCTACTCCACAACCACCAGTAAATAATAATATTACATTGACAATGATGATGAGGATGGTGCTGCTGCTGCTGATGATGATGATCCGATGATGGTGATGATACTTACTGGTAATGGAATGCAGTCTTCAAGTGAGTAGTGCGCATCCCAAAGACGTACAGCCACGCAAGAAGTACCCTAAAAATACACCTAGAGTTACCATCTGATGCTATTTCACTTACTGTACAACAAAAATTAATTCCATTTGGAAGGTTTGTTTTTCATCTTTTGATACCAAAAAAAGAAACCTAATTGAGAACAAGCCATGAGTAATTATTTCAGAAAGGATTTCCCAAGCTTCATTTAAGCCATGCACAGTCACATGTCAAACGTTTGCTCCATAGAGCAAAATGGCCTCTAATAAGACTGCTTTGTCTCATCAATTCTCTCCATCTGTCCTGTAGAGAGGGACCCTCACCCTTAACTGGGTCCAGAAAAAGGGGAGGGGGTCTCTATAACATGACATACTGTGGATGAGTGGTTAGCCCATTGCCCCTGTAAGCTTGATGTTGGATAACTTATATTTCACCTGCAAAGTGTGTATCCTTTGATTGACTACTTCTCTCATGCTGACATCCACTGGGTGATTAGATAAGAACTCTAGGAAGGACTAAAAGGAAGCAAGAATAAATCATGGTCCAAAGCCAGTACTTAGCAACAGAGTTTAGCAATGACTTCTGATGACAATTTTAGTGTGGTTTTGTAATTGCCTGTGTAAAGTAACTGCTCCTTTGGCTGTGTTTTAGAAAGCACCCTCAGGACGTATTAAGTTGAATTACACGTACATGTACTGTAAGATCACAGAAAAATGAATTCTCAGAAAAGCCAGTTGACTTCACAACAAATTGGGCAAAAAAAGCACTTATGTACCCATGCACAGTCTCTTGGACAATACTGCGAGGCACCTCATGTAAAAGTGTAGAATTGAAAACAATGTGTTTTTCAATGGAATTTTTCACAAGCAGGTGGACTAATTAATTCTTGATTGACTTACAGAACTTGGGGATCCTTCAAAGAGTGGTAAGTAGTGTAACCCAGCATTGACATACTCCCTATTTGCAATTAATGAAAAAATAATAATTATTATAATTGTTGACTTAATCAGTTGCACCTGCAATCTACACAGGACACAAAACATACAGCTGTACTTTTTTTAATGGTGACAAATTAATAAATTAATAAGTATGTCACTGTTATCAGTTTGTTGTTGCTCATAAAAAGAAATACCTCAGGAGACTCAAGCCCAGGCCAATAGACAGGTACTGGTAGTGCTAGTCACACACCACTGCCTCTATAATACGTGTACCATGACAATAAAATAACAGCTATACTATGTATGTTATCCTCATGACTAACACTAGCCCCAACCTGACCCCAATTGCCAACCCTAGTAAACACTCTAACGTTCATTTAGGATGTGAGCGTAATTTAAGCTGCCTTATAATTAGTGGTAATTTCAGCTACTTTAGTCCTAAATTAGCATAGGTAAGGCTTGGTAACTAAGAATGGCATTGATTGTTAAAATCGCCTTGGCCATTTCTGAAAGCAAAATCTGTGGCAGTACAAATGGACAGCTTGTTAGAAAAAGCTTCTCTGGTAAGAAGGATTATTGTAAGCATGTGAAGATATTTTGCTCAATTATACATTTTCTTACTTTGAAAACAATGGAAGCACAGTCCAAGCAAATGACACTATGGTCAAAACGTTTCCCCTGGAAGCAGTAACAGAGCCTGGAGCAGCTCTGTCAGCTCTTGGTGTGTAAGAGGCATCCAACGAGCACAGCCTGATTACCAGAGCTGATGTCTCTGATATCCAAGGGTGAAACACCTTTCAGCAGAGAAATTAAACCAACTATTATTACATTAACAAGAGCATTCAGGGCAAGCAAGTAGGGCAGGCTATACCCAGTGTAGTGGTCTGACCTTCTGATCTTTCCAGCATGTGGTCGGCTTGGCAGTATTAGCTTGAAGGGCTTCTGTGTGAATGAGACCACAATTGTGTATAACAGCCAGAAGTCAGGCTACTTAGCCAAGTGCTGGAACCTTACATGTACTTAAGATTCAGGAGCATTCAGAATCTGTCACAGCACACACCACATAATCCAGGCCGTAAGTCGGTATGTACATAAACATGTACTGGTAGTTGGTCTTTTTAGGTAGAAACAGGCCAGCCAGGATTCCCACACTGTAAACCCTGTGCTAAGTCTAATTAATTTTAAACATAACTATACATGTAGGTTGTCATGGTATGCATGGTATAAATTTTAATCTGGTTTAGTGGCAACCCTACTGTAATTCAAACAACTCAGCCAAAGAGATTATGATTTTGTTACTGCACTCTTGCTTACACCTTCTACAGCAGTTTATATAGAGTATTAAGTTAACCGTCTCTTTTGATCAACTGCACTAAACTCTCCTCAAATCTTCACATTATGAATGTGTGAAAGAATCAAAGCTTTTAAATTTGCTTCACTGCAATTTAAGCATACTTACTATGGGTGGATCAATCCACTTCGGAGATTTCTGGTAACTATCAAAGTCACGCTTTTGTATGAGTGCTTTCTCTTCCCCACCAAACCCCTCTTGAGTCTGCTGTTGATGTTGAACATCTTTCCCAGGAGAAACATAAACAAGCACATTCACAAAGTGATTGTTTCCACCGAGGCCAAATGCCTGTTCTACCGTAAATGAAAGACCCTGAAAGTTGAACAAAAAAATCACACCAGTGGCTCTTCACTGATTTGAAACAATAGCAAACTGGCACTTCAAACTGCGCTGCAGAAATGCCTAATGAGTTCATTCAGTGTGAGCATGGGACTACTGTATAAACCAAAGCATTGCCTTGGCCCAGTTGAAAAATTGGTGGTGATTTAAGTCATTAATCAAATCAATGGTAAACCATAATGTGTGGTGCATCTATAAGACTGGTTTGTCATTATTTTCGTGGGTTGATATCTCATTGCTGGGTTCCTGTCAACTGCTTACTGATAACAAAGTTCTGCACCATTTCTATAAATTATTAGCTAGCCTATTTCTCCTCTCAAGATTGCTAAGTTCATCCCACATGCCCCCACCACTCATGTCACTTCCTCAAATGTTGCTCCAATGAGATTTCATACACTGTACCTAATAATAATTATCATATGACCCGTACGGCCCCACGTGCACTTTCATTGCAAAACTATTAAGAAAATCCCCGTATGAGGGCCGTATGCAATGGCGCGAGCAGGGCCGGAAAAAGCCGTCCGGCTCTGCTAGGATCGCGTACGGCTCTTCGCGAGATGTGAACTGAAGTGCGGTGGTCATAATATTATGATAAAATGCTTATTGACTGAGTTAGGTCAGGCCGGACGGGAAAATATTTGGCGCACGGACCTCGCGCAAAATCAATAAGTACATATTACTTCATTTACTTGTTTCTGATCATACTGCACAACTTTGACAAGTTCCATGGGTTTGGCTGGTTGCCTCATCAGCAAATGTTTGCTGGTCCTCCGCTGATACCACTGATTCACTGCTTGGTCATTTGTGAAATCAAAGCCTTAGAAAAACAAGACAAAAAAGCTATCAACAGATACTGTGCTAATTAATCATGACATGATCACACATTAGATGTTGTGTCCAGTGCTTACACTTGTGGTGTCATGAGCTGTGACTATCTTTTTATCCAATCTCCAGAAAAATCGCTTATCTAAAAGTTGCAATGATCTCAATATTGGAACATACTTAATGTCCTCATTTTCCTACTGGGGAATACGGTGTGGTCATGTGGTGAGGGTTCTTGTCTTCCAACAGTGTTATCTCTTCTTGGTCTTTCTCCATGAGATTGTTCTCCTGGGTTCTCTGTTTTTCTCAAATTGGCAATATTGAGTCTCGAGAATGTCTCCTATTTAAGGGCCTTACATGAAATTGGATTACCAACTTTGTAACGAATCAATTTCCAGATCAGCATTGGTACAAACAAATGCAACTATTTTTACCATCATCATGGTCTGCTTCTCCCTCTTTGACATCGCGTAGAGCCTCTCTCACTGTTGGTGGGTAGGTTTGATGGTTCTTGAACCTTCTGAATATGCGCCACTCTGAATCACTTGGTTTACACCGGTCACTGCTGTAGTACCCACTTGAGTAACCAAGTGATTCAAGGTACTCCTTTGAAAAGTAAACTAGGGTTTTACATTTCTTTTACCAAGGCCTGTCTAATCACAATCAAAGATAATGTGCTACGCCTTGAGCTACTCTTACGTGTCTTTTGTGCTCTCCAAAGTTCCCATGTGCTTCATATCTCGATGAACGCACGCTGACGCATGAAACAATTGTTAATTTGCACCCAGTACTTACTGTAGAAAGTCCTTGATATTTTAAAATCTTGTTTTAATTAGTGAAAAGGCAACTTTGAAGGACCAAAAACCAACTTCAAGTACTTTCAAGGCCTTGAGATCAACACCCTAAAATTCAACGGTCTTGAAGATGCACATATGAAGCCTGTACATGAAACTTGGCACCCACCTCAGAGGGAGGCAACAGTCTGATGAGAATAGAGCAGACTGGAATGTCAGTTATACCAACAAAGGCTTCCTCGGTTAGTTTAGCCACAGTGGATGGAAGAATATGTTTCAACCGTAGCTGATGTCCTCCTGCATTTAAATGCCACTGGGAAATAAAATTATTGCAATGGTATTAACACTTCTCTCTCTCAAAAGAGGAGAAGATTTGCTCATGCAAGTATTCTAGGATATGAACAGGAGACAAAACTGCTTGATTTGTTAAATTTTCAGTTTGCTGCTATCAATCTGTTGTGACAATATGAAGCACTTAACAGGCCCTCAATGGTCATTCTGCCGTAGTTGAACATTACATAACTCTACTTAAATTACCTTACAAGAGTTTCCAGACAAGAAGCAGCAATGAAAACAGGTGCCAAGGACTCATGATTTTTGTGGACATGGGGCTTTTGTTGTTCAGTCAAACTTGTGATCATGTCCTTAACAAAAAGGCTATATCTGATGGATGTGGTTGTAAACAGGAGTGTAAGTTAATGATCTTGATGCAAGTTATTAAGTTTAGTATGGAGTGCAAGAACTTGACTACCTGCTCATTACCATCCTCATTGAAAAGTCTGATGATGCTATTTCCAATGACAATCAATTCTCCAGTATTGACATCAAGGGTATAGATTCTAAGCAACAGTATGGCTTCCTCAGTGACACCTGCAGCAGGCACCTTGACCGTGTATCGGAACTGAAATTTTGGGCAGCGTGCTGAGGAATCCAGCACTGGAAATGCCTCGATGTCGGGAATGTCTAAGGTTGCTGGTTTCTTCCAGAAAGGGTCTAGTATGCGCCCTGTTACCTGTTGTGGAGTTTGTAAAAGGTTAAATTACAATTTAATAGCACATGCAAGACCACCCATGTTCCCAAGAAACAGTCCCAACTTTTCACAAAGACTTTCAGATGTTTTATTGCTGTTTCCCCAACCAGCACTATACATGTAGTTATAATGACGGTAAGACACCTGCTTGATATTGATTGTACAGAAGTCGAGAGTAGCTGTGTGATGTAACAAAATATTAAATAATGTGACAGTGTCATAGATGGGTATTTCTACTTTCAAGTATTAAAATTTCCTCTGAGGAAACACTTTAGCATATCAAGCTGTTGGTCAAAAATAACATTCCCTAACACAATTAGGGAAGACTCTCAAGAAGAACAGATGAAATGATATATGAAATGAATCGTAGCTTCTCAAGAAGAATTAAAAACTTGCCTGACCTTAAGCAAAATTCCTACTTTTCCCATCATAATTTTTTTGTCTGTTAAGCCTGGTTTCCATATAGTTGTATCTGTCGTATGAATTTTCTTCATATACGACAGATACGACAGATACAACGATATGGAAACCAGGCTTTAACTATCCCTCCTACACGGCTTTAACCCCTATTACTCACTTTAATGGCTGTGGCATTATCAGGAATAAACCTGACTTCATCTATGTACACATCAAATGGATCATGGTTTGTGGTCACTTCAACAACAGGTGGGTTCTCTGTCATCTTCACCCATAATTCTTCAGGATCTGCTTGTAGTGGCGTACTTTGCACAGACCGTCTGCTAACAGACCTGGCTACCGATAAATGGCTGGATTCTTTCGGAGACGGTGAAGGACTGGGTATGACCTCCTCATCCTCTGATAAGGAGGGAAGCTGGGTAGGTCTGGAATTACAATTTAAAATGGCTCAAACCAGTTTCAACACTTTCAAGAGCCTTTCCTAATGGAAGGATCGACACAACAACACTGTATCTTGTCACAGCAATGTTATGGTACCATATGAATTATCGCTTAACAAGATGCGGTCATTATTGTGACAATAATAAGTTACTATGTCAGCAGCAAAGTCTAAGCCCTGCAAAAGCACCCTATGTTGTGGCTTTCGTTGCTCATAAATTATCTCAAAACTGAACTTGACGACCCCCATATTTTATTGCTGGAAAGTGATCAGCAGACCAAGATGAAACTTTCTGGAAAGTTTAAAAAAATTCTATAGTGCAGGTTCAGAGCCACCTTAAAATTATTATGTCAAAGCTTGCAGCCAAGAGTGTAGTGCGTTGCCACAGTTTGCAACCCTATAGTAAAGTATAAACTGCATGCAAATCCATGCTTACTGTCTTAGAGTGCCAACATCCATAAGTGCACCGCCATTGTTCAGGTAAGACAGTCCTTGCTGAATATCAAAAGTGAATAACTCAGATGGACAATCAAATAATACTCTTCTGATGCCTGTATAACCTTCAGCATCTAAGATGTGACTTCTTAACAGCTGCAGTACAACAAGGCAAGTATTTTCCATCACAACAGGTGACCAACCAGACATGAAGCACTGATCCCAGACCAACATTACAGCATTAACTCCGAGAGTTCCCACAAATCCCTGAGAAAAACATAACAGTAACAATAATGTTTAGAGACATAAGTTGGCACAAAAAACAACCCAAGTTGATTCTACGAGTCAATGAATAGCATTACAGCTGTACCATAAAAAAATAATGCGAGACTTATTTTGCTCAGAATTATGCATGGGCAATTTTTTCCAGGTAAATGTATGCCCACTAAACTGAAATACTGTACATTACACATGTAAAAATTAATAGTCTCAATCGTCCAATGAGCTCAAACTTAAA
Organism: Astreopora myriophthalma; assembly: GCA_014634185.1. NCBI lineage: Eukaryota > Metazoa > Cnidaria > Anthozoa > Scleractinia > Acroporidae > Astreopora > Astreopora myriophthalma. The sequence continues at coordinate 548,408 of BLFK01000490.1, forward strand.
GATCAGACTCAATCTCATTTTGAAAGTTATTAAAAGCAAAGCAAGACAAACAGAACTGAATGTGTGGCACACTCATCTGCCATCCACAACAACTTATCTTTACAGTTTACTCTTGGGCCATTACTCAGGCTCCTTCGAAAGACTGCAAAATGGTTAACCTACCTCTCCTATCCACTTTCTCATGAACATTGTGGGATGAAAGAGAAGTTCCTTGGCATCTGAGGGCAATGATTCAAAAGAGCTTCCAACAGTTTCTTTTTCGGCCAACACTGCCTTCTCTTTCTCAGTATGAATAAAGTTCAACAGAAATTCTTGAGGATCAAATGATATGTTCTTCTTAGTTTCCTGAATGAGATGATTGTACACCTCTTCATCTTCTTGACAAAGCCTTTGCATGACATGATCAGCCATACTGAAAGTTTGCAACCTTGTAGGGAAGCAGTTTTTCAGCAAACAATTTAGAGAAATTGCCAATTTATGGGACAGATTGATTCTACCTGGTTCATCCCAGGTACTGGTCTCTATGAGTTCACTTTGAAGTGCAAAGATCAGTGGAAACACCAGCAAAGTATACTGTGGTTCATAACTACGGTTGAAAACATAAAGCACATTCAATGCTTCTGTAGCACTCTTTATATGCACACTTGACACCTGATCACTCTGAAGTCCCAGTCTGTACTTGTGTGCCTCTGTAACAGCATGTCGTATGACCCCAGCAATTGGAGAATACAGTGCATTTGACACACCTAATTCTTTTGAGCTCCACTCTAGTGAGCTTAAAAAATGAGAGTAAGATTCCTCAACTTGAGTGTCCATGTCCCCTGTAGAAGATAAATTGCCAGCTGTATTTTTCACCCATAGTCTCTTGGACCAAACCACCGGTCGAAGTGAGCTAGGAAGCGGCCGTCCTTGGAGCTGCTCACAAATGCGGTTCAACTGGGAAGGGTGTTTTTTCAGGAGAGCAGACACTGCTTTGCCCAGACTGTCACTCTGATGGCTGTTACTGAGACGATCAAAATGTCTCTTGTCAGATAAATCCTGCAATGGGAGAAAATTGACACTTGAATCAAGGATCCATGGACAATATTTCAGTAAAAGGAAACCAAGTGTAAAAGTACAAGGTGAAAAAAAATAAAATCAACTTCTGTATTCTGTGTTGCTACCAATTAACTTATCCAGTTTTTAAAAATGTTTCTGTCACCTTGGATGGTATGGTAAATAATTTATTATTTTTGCCTAACATCTGAAGTTTCAAGTCTGACTGGCATTTAACACAGCTCTTTGTCAGAGACCTTTGAGCTTGCACCATTGACAAATGCCCATTGCTCAAAATGTCACCATTTGGATCTTTTTACAGTGCTGCACTGGCTAATTTATCTTATCAAGCAAGCTGAGACTAAAATTAATAAACTTAATAACTTAAGTGCTACAGCTTGTCTACTTCACATCAGAACACTGAGCATCACAGATTCTTGAGAAATATAACAGAAGTTTCATTTCGGAACCACTATCAATGGCACATTCAGGGGTTTCAATAGAAGCCGGTTACCGGCGGTTTACAGCCGTCTGCTTTGCCTCTCAACGCCGGCTAGTTTTTCTTGATTTTCACTAAAAATCCCATCATAAACTTGTCAAACTGCCGCCTATAATGGGCTATCATGGACGGCTATTTCAAAAGTTACTGAAACCCCTGCACATTCCTTCAAGAAAACGGAGCTTATAAATATAATAATTATTTTCAAGAGAAAATACATTTTTAGAGTATGTAAGAAAGATAAAACCATATTTAAACCTTTCCATGATCTCTAAAGCTTACGTTTGAAAGCATTCTTTTCTTTTCAATGGCTGCAAGTTCCCTCTCCATTCCACGATACACTACTTGCTCTGCAAATCCCACAAACTCTAACATATCACGTGAGGAATTTCCTGAAGTGTTATCTCCTCCTGCACCTCTCCAACTCAAGCCAAGCCTGTGAGTGATGTCTTCAAGACAGTTTTTGAGCCAAATCTGAGCATCTTCTTTACTGGATTCAGATGGGGTTGAGGAGTCTGGAATATTCTTGTGAGCGTTACAAAAAGTTTAGCTCGTTATATGATGAAGTGATGCATAATTTAGGTTGCATACATGTATTAGGTAAAATCAATCACAGGTAAAAATTATTTCAAATTACAAGTTAGCTAGTTTGATTGGTAATTTGATTGTCTGTTATTAGTGATGAATACCGGTACCAGACAATGAAATGTAATTTTTACCAGCAACATATACAGTGCACAATACCAAGGCTTCAAAACCTTTATAGTAAAGAACACCAAAAGTATTATTGTAATTATAGAACTTCGCAAGGATTGACTTTCAACAGCCACATTTTGTAGAAGAATACCATTGAAAGTAGTCTGCTGTTGGACCAATGCAAACGAGCTTTTATTTAATGCGGTGGAATATTAAAACTGCAAAGACTTTCAAGGGTCAGAATGAATTAAGAGAGAACATGGCCTTGAAAATGCTTCTCAAATCAAGGAGAATACAAACCCTGGATAGATACAGTACTTAACAAAAACATGCCCATACAAAAACAAACTGTAATATTTACACTTTGACTACAATTTACCTGCTTGTCAAAAGAAATTGTGACATCCTTCAGGTACGTCTCAACAAACTGTTTTCCCAGGAGATCCAATAAGGGTGGAATTGCCTTGCTTTCAGATCTCTCACAGAAGCCCTTCACTTGGGTCGCAAGGCTGCTATTAATAGCATCTCTAATCTAAACAAGTCAAAAGCAGTTTGCAAGTATCTAACTGCCTTTCTCTCTTCAAGCCTACTTACTGGAATTGGAAGTACAAAGGCAGAACAATGACAAAGTACACTCTGTGTTACAATTGTTGGTACTGCAGTTATGTTGTTTACCAAGAACATTTTGCTAGGGAACTGTCAGTAGAAGGAAAGAAATATCCAATAAAATTCCTACATGTATTGAACTCCTGCCTACATTTCTTCAAAAGTGACACACTGCGTGTACAATATATAGTCATTCTAATTTAAGACCAAATAATGTTATTTTCAAAGTGGCACATACAATGTGAATAAACCACTCCACGCTAAACTGGACAGTGTCTTGGGCCTATGTATATAAAATGTAGTTGTAAAAAAGATCTAAATAAAAGCCTTTTTTCAAAAAAATTGTTTTTGTAAAAAAATAAGATTGGCTTCTGTAGAAATTAAATTCAAAAATAAATTTCTCACAACATAGACAAAAATATAAGGCCACATACCTTGGTCCATGGTGAGCCTGGTAAAAGTGTTTCTTGTAGACAGGAATCCAACCATTCCAGCTTGTATGGACTGTCGACACTGTTCATAATCATTGCATTTTCAGCTTCGAAACTGCATAGTCTGGTCCATTCAAACCAAAACAGTGTTTGAATGTCTTGTCTTTGTAAGAATTCTCATGCCATACACTCTGAAAGTAATAAAATAAATACCCACAAAATAAGGCCGCATTTGGTTAACAACTTTATTATAACTTACTTTTAAAAACACATTTTAATGCATAAATTTTTTGATGTACACGTGGCGCATGTTGGTGTACACTGTAGGTGTCAATTTTAGTTGGTTTATCTATTAATTCTTTTTGGAGATATGAAACTGGTAGGCATGGCACGTAAAAATTATTTCAACCTGCAGGTAGTTTGATTTAAAATTTTGGTTCTCTGGCATTCACAACAGTTACCGTAAATGAGACCAAAAAAATCAAGCATTCCATAGCGATACTGATAACATTGAGAAAACTCTGATTGTGGAATTGAATTCAACAGTCATCTCAAACTGCTACAATACAGCTGTATCCCTCAAATTGACTCGAAATGGAAAACAGGGAAATGGATGCTCCGCAAGTCTCTAATGGTATTTCGACCACTGTAAGACTTTCCATTAGCACTATGGGTACAATGAAAAGAAAATAGCTGGCTGAAGATGGCTGACTAGTCACGTAATACAACCAGATATTATGGACACTACACCACTTGTTTCAGTAAAGAACATTATAATCAATGTTTTCCCTCAATTAGTGTGATGTTGGCCCAGTAGCCTGGTGGTCATTGGTATTGCTTCTGATGCAAGCGAACTAAGGGTTCCAAAAATAGTAATCAATGTACATGTAATTGATTGGAATCTTACCCATGTACAGGAAGACTGTGACCTAATAATTATAATAGTAATGATAATGATAATGATAATGATAATGGTAATGATAATGATAATGATAATGATAATGATAATGATAATGGTAATGGTAATGGTAATGGTAATGATAATGATAATGATAATGATAATAATTAGAAGACTTACAACCTAATCCTCGAATTATTATTATCCCCTTAATTGTGAAATCTCAAGTACATTTAAAACAGAATTATAATGTAAGTTCTGGCTTCTGATGTTTATTTACCTTAGACGAGGTTCGGCATTTGACCAGACACAGCTCAAACTGATCACTAACTGACTTTGATATCACATTTGGGACTGTCAAAGATTCAAGGCTTAGAACTTGCTCCAACAATTCTTTCTGTAAAATTATGGGATCATGTTTACTATAGGTGGTGTCGACTGATATATCGACCGATATATCGACCGATATATCAGTCGATAGTCGGCCGATACTCGGTCGCTACTCTGTCGATAGTCGGTCGACGGTAGGCTGATAGTCGGTCGATAATCGGTCGGTGGTCCATCGATAATCGGTCGATATATCGGTCGAGATGTATGTCACCCGATATAGCTTGTAGTCCGCCGACACTTCGCCAACAGTTCGCCGACACTTCGCCGACACTTCGCCGATGGTTGGTCGATACTTGACCGATATATCGGTCTGTTACGCATGGTCGTCTTTATTTTGAACACAGTATAAAGCGAAAGGACAGAGCAAAAAGACAGATAATGTAATGAGAACGCGTGAGTAATTTCATTGCTGTAAATTAAAATCACTTCCACAGTAAATGGATGTATTCTGGTGGATATTTTGTCTACTTCCTCGGCACATTATCAGCGCGTTTTATTAATAACTGATCGTTAAACACTTTGCTGTTTTGCACAACTTGTGAATACAAATCGTACGTGCTCTTCGGTTCGCTTCATAAAGTAATTGCGCCTCGCACTGCAACATTTTCCCCCATCGCATGATAACATTAATTAATGACCTCATCACTTAAAAAATAAAGCCATTGGACTCACCTGTTAAATTAACGCAAGACTGATATGCGACCGACAGTTCACCGATATACCACCGACAGTTGACCGATATATTACCGACAGTTGACCGATATATCACCGACAGTTGACCGATATACCACCGACAGTTGACCGATGTACCACCGACATATGACCGATACTCGGTCGAGGTGCGTCTACGAAAGATCGACCGATAGTGTATCGCTCTCTCGACTGACTCTCGACCGACTCCCGACCGACTCTCGGCCGACTGTCGACCGACTGTCGACCGAGTATCGACCGACTATCAACCGAGTATCGACCGAGTATTGGCTGCTATATCGACCGATATATCGGTCGATATATCAGTCGACACCGCCTATAGTAAACATGATCCAAATTATGAATAACACTGACTTAGTGCATGTCAAAATCTACATACCTTTTACAAGGTTTGGGTACAATTTATTTTTCAAGAAACAAGTTCAGTGCTGAGAGTTCTACCATTGAGCATTAATGTTTTTTTGTCACAATACATGCAGCATCATTTGAAGGGGTGCGTGGAATAAGGCTCTAAGTGACTTTTGATGTAAGGACAAATTCTCGTTTTCTTATACAAGTGAATACAAAAACAATTTGGAAGGAGAATCTAACAATTTATCAGAAGTCAATTAGGGCTTTTTTCCAGGCACCCCTTCATTTGTATGTGATATTTGGCATAAATAGCGCAAGTGATATTTCAATCCCCCAAATTTCACTTGCCTGGAAAAAAAATTATGCATAATCACCCTTTTGGGCAGATTTCACCATAATGTTGGTCCCACTAAATTGAAGGTTAATGCCAAACAACACAGACTACACATTAAAAGATGCTATCACCTGGTGTACAAATGAAGAGGCAAACTTACATTTTTGGGGTTCAGACAGCAGGACACACAATGCTCATAGATGCTGCAGCAGTTGTTGCTTAGGCAGCCTATGCACAGATAGCGATAAGTACTTTCACCAGTGCTATGACAGCATCCACTTGCAGACAAATCCTTCCGGCGACAAACAAATCCTGCAGGAAACTCAATTGCTAACATGAATTTGCATTCCAGCAGTACATGAATGGGTACATGTACTTAGTAATTACAATGATTGGTTCTTCAAAAGGAAGATGTAAATATGATCCTTAATAATGATTTATTCTTCATCAGAAACAATTAATAAATATATGTTAACCTTTTCATGCCCAAGACTGCCACTTATAGATTTTACTCTGACTACAAATGCCAGACGATTTTACTCGTCACTGGGGTACCCCTGGGGCAGAAAAGGGTTAACACCCCCCTCCCCCCGTCTGATCAAAAACTGATCATTAACCCTTTAACGGCCAAGAGTGCCACTTATAGATGTTACTCTGGCTAATGCCAGATGTTTTTACTCGTCACTGGGGTACTCCTCAGGCGGAAAGGGTTAAGTTGGTGGCTTGTAGAAACTACAAGACTTTCAGCTTTCCATATATAACACTATGAACAAACATTCAGTGTAAGCCTCATTCTTACCTCTTTCATCGACAATCAATAATGCACCTTGAATGGAGTTTCTGCAGGCCCTGAACTCTGTCAAGTTTTCAATATCAATCCACTGGAACTCAGCAGTTGGTCCAACTTCCAAAAGGTCTGCCTCTTGATAAGACTGCTCATTAATGCAAATACATGTAACTTCATTCAGCAAACTAAGTCTTACTACTGAACACAATGGCAGACACAATGAAGACCCATTAACTAATAGTTATTATTTGTATACAAGAGCATATCAAGAGCGATCCTCCAGACAATGCACACTGAATCCAGCAACAGGTCAGTTTTACTCCAGAGACGAGCTTATTGAGCAACATACATTGCCACTGTATGTGTCATTTTACTACCAAGACCAGAATGCTTCGTCAAAATGCTTTCTCAGTCTCAGATTTTTCATGAGACAGATGTTCTCGGTGGTAAATCATGCCATTGTGCAACTACAATCCTGGCCAAAATGTTTGGAGACACACACGTTTTCCATCATAATTTTCAGTGGGAGTATAATGTACAAGTCACCCGTAATTTCCAAGGAAAGATTTCCGTACAGTTCCCTACATTTATTATACATGCATATTCCTACAAACACTCTTCCAGAAGGAATGAGCGTGACTTTAGTTTTGCTAGGAATATGCATGCATAATGAAGTAGGGACCTGTACGGAGATCTTGCCATTTCTACTCACAATAACAAACTTATGACGTTTCTCCCCCACAGCCCCCTCCCCTCCCTGGAACAACGTTGAAGTCCATGCCCTAGGCACGATCTTTAATTAATATAAAAGTGTTTGACTCCGGACACCCAACATTGTCCGGAGGGGAAAGGGGGAAGAGGGCGGAAGGGGATCAAGGGAACAGCTATTTTCGTGTAAAAAAAAGCCAAAAGTATCCCAAAACCCAAAACAGGAACTCTAATAGACAAAGTGACATGTACAAAAAAAAGACGATGAAGGCAGCTAATTATTCTGTCAACGACCAAAAAAATCTCATCACTTATATAAAATACGAAAAAAACACTCACCTTTTTAAGTGAAATTACGATAATAATTATGATTCCTATGGCTATGAAAAAAGCCACAAGCCAACGACGAACGAACACGACACTCATCTATGTCCAACCAACATGGCTTCCATACTATCTGTCATACAATCCACACCAATCTGTCCCCGCAGAAAAAAAAAAAACGGCGGGAAATTTCCACTGGCAGCCAGTGACAGCCGGCGGTGTACGTCTGAGTTCTTGACGCTGTGCGACTTGCTATCCTGTTTGATTTTCTTGTTGTTTTATGATATTTATATCTTGTCGTTATGCTTAAATATAGATGCGAAGGAGTGTCATTAAGTACTTATTGTCAAAGTTTCTTTTTACAGGAGCTATTGACCTATTTTTACACACCGAAAGTAAAACGGCAAAGAACACAAAGACACAAAGAAACCTGATTCAAAGTAAGCTGAGGTTGACTTCTAGGCGACATTTCTGTTTTCATAATAATGTATGTAAAGTGTTTAAGTACCAGTTACTTCTTCAATTTAACGGTTTTACACCGAACTTTAAAAGCAAGGCGAATAGGACAAACCCTACGGTGGCCAACAGCTGTCACGGCAAAAGTAATTGCCTCCGTGCACAGCAAAATAGAAATTGGCCACGTGCTCGGCAAAAAGAAATCGCTCACGGCAAATAGAAAAAGCCCAAGGCAAAAACTCAACACAAAATATCAAAAATATCAGATATATGCTGATTTGTTCAAGGACAACAAATACCTAATTTGGTAAACAAGAAGTTTCTGAATGGAAGTTGCAATCCAGGAAACTTGTTTCCTGTTAAAAACTTCTGAATACGTGATACACGTAATACAATGGACACGAAGCTACTAGTGCATGCTTTGACAATACTTTATAATTTGACATCAAGCAAAATTACAATAAGCAGAGAGTGAAAATCTTTTTCTTCTTCGGGCACGTGGTGTAGTAATTAAACTGAAGTACTTCGGGGGCGGTTAGACAAGAGTTCTCTGATTTCGTCACCGTGCACGTGCACCCTGCTCACCGAGTTAACCCTTGTCGTGAAACTTTGCAATTAGCTTCGTGGAACGTTTTAGGGCTTTAGATGGGAAGTCTGGACACATACTGTGTAATTAACCTCTTGAAAGCAATGCTGTCAACGGGGTTACTGACAAACGTGACCCATACTCCGCGGATCTTTTCAATTAATTTGGCGAAACGTTTTTGGCGAAAGGTTCGAGTTGACTTCACGATTAATTCTATGATACTTGTGCGTGGGAAGCCATACTCGACAATAAACTTTAAACGTTTGAGTACTGTCGCGGTGAGGCATCATATCATTAAGACACAAGACTAATTAGACCCCTGCCGAGAATCCCACCAGTCAATTAACTCAAGGTGTTTATCGAACATGACTTAGCTCTTATTGTGAAACCGTTTCGCAATCACAAGAGCTAAGTCTTGTCCGCTAGAACGTTTCGACAAAGTTTGCAATTACGCCGTCTGCCGGACTAAAATTTTGCGGTGGACCATAGTTAGTAACTAGTAGGGAGCTCTAGCAACGAGGACGGCAACGGCGACGGGAACGCCACAAAACAATAGGTTTAATTAATAAAAAAAGTCATTCTGCAAGCCCTGCACGTGCGTTTTACATTTTGCTACGTTTCTTTGCCGTCCTCTCTAAAACAACAACGCCACATGACCAAAATCAGCGGCTTTGTGAGAACGCCAGCACACGACGTTGAAATTTTTGATCTCTGTCCAAATTTAAACACCGTTTATACCAGTTTCATTGTTGGATAGCAGAGACAAATTTTGCATTTTAAATGAGTTGAAATAATTGCGCAATGATTACAACGACGTGAATTCCTATTTTGAATCGACGTTCTCGTTGCCGCTGCCGTCCACGTTGCTATAAAGGTCCCTACTAACCATGGGTGGACGAACTTCAACAAGCGTCATGTTCTTACAATTTGTATTGAGCTGCATTGTAAAATGATTTCCTGATGCATTAATAATATCCAAGAGAAGATAAAGGAGTTTATTCCTTTATTTTTTCTTGTAACAACACGGGTCTAACTTGCTCTTTCTTAATTACTCCTTGTTATAAATTAGTTCAGTGACCCATGTGGTGAGCCAACTGAAGTTGATTAGAGGCGATGATTGCGACTCGTTCACATACAAGGAATCAAGAAATCGTTTCTCTTAATTTTAATGTCAGGCTGAACGGCATTCATCGATATTTGGTAAGTTACCGATTTCTTCTTAAGTTATCTCACGCTAGTCAGTCTGATGTGTCATATCCATATAGTATTGATATAACGTATGAAGGATGAGTGAATAGACTAAAGATTACAATAATAGTGTCTACTCAGTGGAATAATCGGCCTAAGATGTAGTCACCTGATCACCGCTGCCTTAAAGCTGCGTACGGTTAGCAAAGTTAGCATCTTCGAAAGCCGCGCTCATGAAAAAGTGAAATCATTTACGATGGCTTGTGGAATTTATTTCAAGGAGCGAAAGTATGATATAAAACCCTCAACCAAAATCTACAGTCTTCCACTCATGGTAAACTAGCCCAGTAGCCGTGAAACGCGAGTGAGACCGGCCGATATAGAGCATATTGGAGGCCACTCAGAGATTACAGAGCACCTCTTGCATCACAGCAATGCAATAAGCTCTGCCTGCTGAAGGGATCTTCGCTATTAAAGCACTGGAGTTGCCGCGAAAAGAAGGCCTACAAAAAAGATGCCAGGGATACCAGGCTTGTGCTTATATACAGGCATGATCTGACTGCCCTTGAAACAAGCTGAGAACAAGCGCAAAATCGCAGGTTAGCATTAGATACAACAGTCTGAAGCGGCCGATTCAGTAATCAGCGGTCGGGGTGAAAACAGTTGGTTTAGTGAGGGTTCTCATTTTTGCGGGCGCAGAAATCTGCTTCCACCTAATGTTATCTAATGCTGACCACAATGGAAAAAGATAAGGATACTCTCTCTTCTATCGGTTTTAACCCTGATGCGCATGTCCGAGGAAGGATATTTGATATCATGAGTGAAGGACAGTAATTGACATCGCAATTTCACGACACCACACTCACAGGTTCCATTGCTGCGTGGCTTTTTGTTTATTTATTTTTTCGTTTTTCATTTCTCTTCTATCGTTACCTTTCTTTTTTCGTTGCCAAGAAAGGAGTCTTAAGATACTGACATTCATAATTTATAGACTTATCACGGTAAATTTATCAATGTCGCTACCCTGGTCATGAGTTTCGTCGGGCGATTTTGGTAATTTTAATTATCGAATTCTTCATAGGGGACTACATAGGGGGACACCCCAGATGCCGATGATGAGCTTTCTTGTAGACATCGGACACTCGGACGGGAGATAAATAAAAAGAGAATAACTTGCGATCCGTATGCGAAACGCAGGGTGAACGTGGTGTAACGTGGGTCCGGATGGCCAGGGAAACAATACAACGATAGAAAACAACAACAACAAAAACTAACGAAAACTGAATACATAAATTCCTCTCCACAAACACACGACTCACCACCATAAATTTTAAGAAAAAACCCGAAGATTTTAATTAAGAATTAAGATTAAGACTAAGCTAATAAACTTGTAACTTGTAAGTTAACGTAAAACTAATCTTACTTAAATTTACTCAACGCTTCTTTACATACCTCGATTGAAAATGATCACCTGGGTGACTGGAGTCCTGAGAAGGACTGTTGTTGTTGACTGACGTTTCGACAACCTGTGCGGAAGCCATCTTCAGAGTTGATTTTCACACTTTGAAATAAGTCACTCTTGGCAAGGATTATAGGAGGACTAAAAACCGTGAAACTGAGGCAATTGAAAGGTCAGAACTAAAAAGTGTCTGGGATCTCATAGTCTAATTCATAAAGGTTTTCTATTTATACAAAGATATAAGATGCAGGAGAGTGAATAGTACTGATTTAATAATAAATTTTATCCGCACTTGAAAATATATGACAGACCAATAGAAAAGTGATGCCGGGGTTGGGAGAGGGGGGGGGGG
>BLFK01000490.1:560228-584376 GCA_014634185.1 Astreopora myriophthalma
GGAGAAAACAAAAGAAGCAAATTTGCGCAATGAAGAAAGAAGACAGAACAAAAAAAAAAATCATGCAAGCTAAAAATACCCCGCCCCCCACCCCATCACTTTTCTAATGGTCCATTTCTAAAAGGGTCACTTTCTAAAAGAAGAGCTTAGGCAGCTGCGTTGACACCGATTACACGAACAAATATAAGACTGTTTCCAAAATTAACACCACGGCATCACTTGGGGTTGATAAACATTTTTTATTGAGTGTACTACATGATATTGCATGTCAAACAAAAGAAATCCTCATGCAAATTTAAACGTAGCCAAAATATTAATTATTATTAAATTCTCAAAGTCGGATAATACATTTCTAGCTTTCTTATTGGGTGACTGGCCGGATCTCGGTTATCATACCTATGTTTGACCTTACATGGAAAAAAAGAGTCCGGCGAATGCCGCTTTAGCTCAAAAACTTTTCGGCGGGAGGTCAACTTTCGTCGATAAAAAGTGAACTGAAGGTTGAGAATTTAATACAACGATAATTCCATTTACCCTTGTTGGATACGAGATTGGTTATAACCAACTCGGCGCTGTGCGCCTCATTGGCTGTTTACCACCTTGTATCCAACGCGGGCCCACGGCCGGAATAATTGCTAAAGAATTCTGAAAAGACTCAGGAGAAGTGTTGCAAAAAAAACAAAGCAGAAACTCTAGGAAATGTTTTTGCAGCTTGTAGTGCAAAAAAGACCAACCCAAGTTTTAAGACAGTATCACAGAAATTGCTGTATCCGAACTTCCAACGAATTGTGTCTTTAATACGTTCTGGAAAACGCCAAGAGCTTATGCAAATGTCAATTTGGTTGACATCTGCCTTAGCTCAGTAGGAATAAATGAAAAGGGAGAACTAATTAAGAATTAATAGTGATACGCCGCATTATTATCTTTCCCAAGATTCAACAACTCCAGTTATTTAATAAGTCAAATTCTAGGTTTCAATCGACACACAGGATATCGAGGGATGCCTGGCTTCTTAAATTGAAAGGAATAGGGGCCAATACTTGTTTGAGGGGGCCAATGTACAGTAAGATTTTTTGGGGTTGCAATGAATGATAGATAGGTAGATAAGAGTACCGGTGCATTTAATATGATAAACATGTGTGTGTTTCATATTAAGGAACATATTGTAAAGGTGTATGAAGTTCGCGGAAAGATCGTTCGGTTTTGAAGAAATTGTGAATTATGCAAGAATAAATACATTTATCGTGGGATAGGTTTCGGAATTCCTAATGTTCCACAGAACGTTGATGAAAATATTCAAGTTTTAAAATAGCTCCAGAATTGATCACCATGCATTCATTTATCGCCAAGCTTTACTAATTAGACTTGACGGCTGTTGGGTAAATAGGAATTGAGAGAATTCGCTCGCTGGAGGGTTGCTTGCAAAGTGAATGTAAACCATACTTCTATCGGGCAACCAACGTAAAGTGGTCTTTACTACTAGGGCTGAAACAGATAAGCGTCTTGTTGGGTCAATCGGAATTGAGGTAACGCAACTCATTTTCTGTCGTGGAAGTTTTTGCATGCAGTCAGTACATGTGAACATTTCAAATTATAGTAAAAAAAAAAAAAACGACGGCATCACATTAGTGCTCCTAACGCCAGGCCAAACATGATTCCAAAGGGACAGACTATAAATGCTAGTGTGCTAGAGTAAATATCTGAGGACCGACACTATTCATCAGTAGGATGCCTAAAACGTGTGCAATTTCCACAATTGGTTTTGACTCCACTAATGCAAGCTCACTTGCATGCTCTTGGCTGTCGACCATTGCTCGAAACAGGGATAGCGCTAACCGTCGGTGAAGTACTTGCAAAACCTTTCCTGGTGTTGTCTTTGTATTTATCCCAGGTCAACGCTACTTGACGAAGGAGTTCAATTGCTTAGTTCCTCCAAGTATGTGGAGGTTGAAATTCCCCGTCAGTTTTCAGTATGAATAGTTAATTATAAATCGGGCACGCCCGCAAAAGATGTGCTTAAACCGTAAATGATCAAGTGGGCTTAAAACTCATTCATTCACCGTTGGAAGTGGAAATAGACTGAGTAGAGTGGACAATATTTCATACTTGCTTGGAGTGCAACTAATATCTAGAAATATTTATCCTAAATTTTTGTTTTAGTGACTCCGACCATACCCATGCGAAGTAATTTTGAATCGATCTTCTCTCGCACTGGTCTTTTATTTTTGGCTTGATCCAACACACAAGCCACATTTTCTCTTGACACAGGTCATTAGAGAAAAGAAAAGCATCACCACATACATATTCAGAACTCATACATGGCAGTTTGTAGTTTATGCGTGGTTGTACCAGAGGCACTCAATTTCGAAGTCGTTAATTTTCAAGCTGATATATGCAGTGGTAAATGAGAGATGAGCTAAATAATGTTTTATACCAGCAGGAGAAAACAAAACTGACGTCCTTAAGCCCCTTTGGTGAATAAGGTGTGGGGAGAAAGAGCCAAGTTAGGAAACAAACATGAAGCACATTGCAGCGGATTATTCTCGCAGCAGGTGCATTTAAAAGAGAAGGCCGCAGCTTTTTCAAGTCTCGCTATTAAATATTAAAACGCTTATTCACAGTATTGACAAAATAACGTCTGGCTGAAGAGTTAACAATAGACAAAAACGTCCAGCCCTCAGTCTTGCAGACTGCAGATCAAAGATTTCTGGGAACGGCAAGAAAGCAGCTTAATGTGAAATGTGTTGAAAATGTTTTCAGAAATCACACTAAAAATGGCTCTGGCTCTTTCTGAGGGCTAAGTTATAATTCTCTTCGCAATCCTTTTCACCACCTCAGTTTTTCAATTAAAAATAAAGTTCAGGCCATTGGAGGAAATAACGATAATCAGCAAAGCAATAAATGAGTAAAAAAGATCCTAATTTGATTTTTACGTCTGTGCCACTTGTTTTGCCAATTAATACCGAAAAACGAACAGCTTTTTTGTGGGACTATCGATTGGTCATCAATTAGGCTCGACCACAGGTGTTGTTCAATTAGTGCTTCATATTTGAATGGGATTTTTGGCAGTTTCACATATCTTCATATTAAGAACAATAGACCTCCCACCAGCTTCTTTGTATATTTTCCCAATATAGACCACGTGACCATACTTTGGGAAATTGTTCCTCTCAAAGATGCCATTTGCACGCTGGCAGGAAGGAAACAAGATAAAGGAACATCCTTTGCGACAGTCACGTTATGTATTGAGAAATTAGGCCTGGTTCCCACTTGTGCGATAAGCAAAAGCATAAGCACAAGAAAAATCATGTGGGAACGGACGTGAAATAAGCATGAACATAAGCGCTAAAATTAGCAGTGGCTCGTATTTCGTCGGCCGTTACTACGCTGGCGTATGCCTCGTTTTCTTGTGCTTGTTTCAGGTGTGGGAACGCCGTAGAGATATGCCTGTGTTTATGCTCTTGCTTATCACACAAGTGGAAAGCAGGCTTTACTGATTCAGAAAATATCCTAAACCGTGGAATCAAACCTTTATAGAGAATCCAAAGAACACTGAAACGCCAGAATGATTAATCCACTAAACTATATTTAGTAAATGAAACATGTCGTTCATGTACATACTGTTTAAAATATCAGCCTTTTCTCTTTAGGCATACATAGGCATATCTAATAGTATAGGCATATTCTGTTACAGCATATACGGGATACGGGTTACGTTAACTACATTCTATTTTGCTTGTGTCTGTATGCTTTGGGTAGAGAAATTATTCATACTATACAATAAAAAAGCGGTTCAACCTCTGCGGCCAATCATAACCGGCACGTGCATACATAAAAGCGAACCGGCCAAAAGCAATTGCATGCAACCGAAAATAAGTAGGGCCTACTCACAAGTCATAAGGGTTGAAATAGTGGTGCGAGAATTTTCGATCAATCCCTGAGTAGTGTGGCAATGCAAAACCAAATCAATCGCTCAATTACCATGTTGCCACGCTGCCTACACTTTAAACTAAAATTCGTTTATGATTTGAAACTTTTGTATACTGCTACTAAAATGGTGGTGGTTAAAAAGAAGTGAGAAACCTTAAGAGGTCCTTACTTTTCTCTTCCCTAGTTTGGTTTGATTCGCGTCTATGCATTATGAGGACAACTACGAGGCTTCTTGTTGCTGTCTTTATGGCCGCGAATGTCTCTTATGACGTCATGACATGGGGAATGAGATGCCCAAGGAAAAATATCTCAGGGGTATTTCTACCATTCCCGCCCTATATGATCTTAACCGAAGACGAAAATCGTGGAATCGCTTTTGATTACATCGAGGATAGTCTCAACGGTTGCTGTAATGACGGCGTTTCGCTTGACATTCTAAACACAGACATAGAATCCGAGTCCTTTATGGAACATCTCCTTGAGGCGGATGTCGTTTTCCCAGTCAATGAAAGTCTGGAGAGAGAATTGGCGTTTTCTGGAACAAATTACTCGTTCCATGACATTGTTAAATCGCCTGGTTATGTTCTCATTGGTCGCATCGATCATTACAACGAGAGAGTGAGGCGTCTGGTGCTATATTCGCTCTACGATTCGTGGCCCACATTTGCGTTGACCTTTCTTTCAGCAGGAATAGCTGGAATTTTAATTTGGGCATTGGTGAGTTCAAGCAAGTAGCTAGTTCATGATTAAAATAAGGGATTTGACTCCCATATGCAATCAATGCCACTGCTTGGAACAGAGACCCACTGAGTCCCTGAATTCACCAGTCAGATGGTCATTGTCTAGTATCCAACTCCTTGAGGAAATAGTGGGATTTCATTTTCCCATACAAGCAGTCACAGAGGGTAGCAGTGGAAAACTGTCCACACCAACACACAAGCCCAGTGAGAGATCCACTTCTCAGCAGCCCAGTTGACAGACTGAACACACGCAAAAAACAAACAAACAAACAAACAAAAGAAACAAACAAAAACAAAACAAAACAAAACAAAAACAACAAACAACAACAAAAACTGAAGGAGTATCTGACTAAAGTCTAACTTGGCACTTAACATTTATGCTTTTTTGCTCACTCTGTATTTGTATTTGACCATGTATCTGTGAAATTAGTCAAAGAAAGCCTGTTAATATAAACTCCAAGTTTCGTTAGGCTCCCTTGTCACATAAACTTATACGGGTATTCACTTAACATCTTTTGTTCTTGCTGTTATGTATGTGTTGTGTGAGTGGCTAAATTACCAAAAAAGAAAATCAAATGACGGTATTAAAATCATTATGCGATTTCTACTGCTTCCGTTTTGTAGGAGTACCATGTGAAAAACGAAGAATTCCCATTGTCCTTTACAAGAGGCTCTTATGAAGGTTTCTGGTGGGCTTTTATTAGTATGACCACTGTCGGGTAGGTCATCAATGACTATGCATCTCATAGCCTCTCATGAAGCTATATCCTTTATCTTTTCCCACCTGCTAATTTCGCATATGTAGCATCACTTAAGGCAAAAATAGTATAGTCGAAGGTGAGAAGTACACACTCTTCATCACTGTATTTGAACTATGCAAGATAACTAGACAATACTGCGGGATACGAAAAGTGACCTGACATCGCTAACTTGAGACCCTGTTCATTGTGTCAGTCTTCCTGTGGTTCAATACCGTATTCCATTGCTTACGCACAGGTATGGCGATAAGGCTCCTAGGTCGTTGCCAGGCCGCCTGTTCAGCGTACTATGGATCCTACTTGGTTTGATTGTCATCAACATGTTTGCCGCTACGGTAACATCTGCAACGACAAACAGTGCCTTGCCAGAGTTCGCCAATGCGTTGGAAGGATTGTATGTAAGTGTTATCACTGCACCCACCATCGTTAAAATGTGAACAACTATAATTTATGGCCTGTATCGCTCTAGGGATAAAAACGTCGAGCGTTATGTCATACATCTGGAGGAGAATTAAAGAGAAATGGTTTGTGCATAGTGACATCGCCAGAGAAAATAAGAGGAAGGAAATTGCTTGGTGACGTATCTTAGTTACACCCTCGTTTCTTTCATACACGTTACTGGAAACGTTATCATTTTTTTCAGCAACTGGTCCTCATTGCAGAGCTATCTTTGTCTTCCATCATGAAATTAAACCATAGAGCTGCGGTTTTCAATTGACTGACGTAAAACCAAAACCAAACGTCATTTACATAGAGATTCAAATTCTGCAGAAAATAGACCCTTCAGCCAATTACAAGTCGAAGTGATTTACAAATTGCTTTCTGTGGCCAATCAGAACGCAGAGGAATTAAAGGTAGTTGTCATCAAGCACGGGGAAAACGATAGTGGCGCGAGTTCCAATTGGTTTTAGTTTTGCATCTCAGTTAACTTTACCCGTTGTTGCAGGTGGGTGTACTCAAACAAGATACCGCGGCTAAGGCTGAAGCAAGTTACATTGGAGCAATCCCCTTCGGTGAGTGACTGACGTACAACCCTCTAAGTTACCGTCTGACTCACGGCAGTGGTTATAAAAACTTGCAAATTTATGTCGGTTCAAGTAGGACGTAGTCTCCAGCCAGGATGACAGGATACTAGATAACTGAGAAATAAGAGCATTGAATCGAAATTGCTTGGATGGATGGATGAGGCATTTATACAGCGCTTTTACTGCTTTTAAGAAATGTACCAAATGTCAAACGCATGTACAGAGCGTGCAGAGCCATTTTATTTTTCTCACTTAACCTTTTGTTTGGTGGCGTCCTCGTTGCCGTCGGCGTCGTCTTTTCTAAGTTCCCTCATCACTTGAATGCCAACGTTCACTGATCACTTTCACAACCATTGTGATGTGTAGGCTCTTCGTTTTCTTTTCCCCAGTGTACGAAGAAATCTTAGAATTAAACGACGCCCTGTTACACGAGGAAGTGGATGGCATCTTCATGGAGAGGTTGCAGGCTTTTTATCATTACGATTCGGACAAAGACGATGAAACTTTGCGTGTCTTCCAAGTTGTTCACGAAAAGATCGCATACAAGATGGCGCTTAAGAAAGACACAATGGGCGAGTTCTTCGAAAGAAACAGTTGCTTCAAAAGGCGTCTGGAGAATCCCTCGATTGATTCACTTATCAAACACTATACTACACCTGTGATGGTACCTTGTTTGTTTGTTTGTTTGTTTGTTTACAAGTTTGAATTGCTGATTGTGTTTTTAATACATCTGGTGGCACTGAATCATACTGAGGGGCCAATGTGATCAGTATCATGTCTGGTTCAGCCAATATATTGTTTGAATTGTTATGCATAAAGTCCTCTTGTATAGGGTTGTATTGTGTAGTGCAATTAGTAGTCAAGTGTCCAAGAGGTGTAAAACTTTGGAGCATTACTAATGATAGTAGCAAAAACAGGTGCGTATAATTCGAAGAAAGCGAGTTTCATTCTTTTGACGTACACACCATTGCTGGGAGAGAAATACTTGCGCACTATCAAGTTGCGTTGAGTGGCAGGCGTTCGTAAGAGGGAATAGGGAGCTTACGAAACGACGACGACGACGGCCACAAGGACATCATTTAAAAATGTAATTTCGCATTATTCGTATCACCACGCAACTATTTCATGTCGTTCTGCATTTAAAATGTGTAGTAAATTTCGAACTGGTAAGATGGAGAAAACTGAAAATTCACGGTCACACGCTAACGTCCTCCACAGAACGTGAAATTTGGTCATTTCACTTCGTTATTTGGGAGATTACGGCAAAGAAAAGAACCAAAATGTAAAAAGCAGGTGCAGACTGTGCACAGCCATTGTTTTTGCTCCCTAAAACCTATTGTTTTGTAGCGTCGTCTTTGCCGTCGGCGTCATCGTTTCGTAACCTCCCTAATCAAGCCGGCAAGAGAATGAGGGACACGCGCCACGCGAGGAGGGCGTTTCGCGGATTTGATGAAGATGGTTTTCAAGTTTTCCTGTTGTTGCGACTGTAAAACGTAGTCGCTGTCATTGCTCTGCAAGACATTCTAATGATCTCTGATCTAATTTTTTTCTGTAGGCTTTCATACCATCCCTGGACACAGAGGGTCTCCTTTCGGGACGTTCTCGAGAGATGAGGATTTTTCTTCTCATTATTATGGGCATTTTTCTTGGTCTTTTCATATTTGGCGTACTGGTGGAACATTCTCTTATGAAATCGAAAAAAAATTCTCACAAGACCTCTTCCCGTGAGTAACTTCCCTTCATAGCAGGTTAAAATGTCACATTTTATTTGTAATGAGCGATCGCGTACTATTGTTGTTATCATTTTTTTAAGTAGAGGATGAAACGAAAGTGTCAGCCGGCATGGACGCGTGAAAACGCTAATCTTTCTTGCAGGCCCCGGTCGTCCGAAGCTTGGTTCTCAATCCACTGGATAAATGATTTGGTTTTTCTAGGGCTTATCCGCTAGATAGTGATTCATCCTGTGGATAGCAGCATCCACCTTTTAACAAAAATTGTTTTTTAAACTCTGATGCACTGACATCGACGGACTTGCCAATATTCCACCACCGCCAAAACTGGAAGAAAAGACTTGCCCACCCCCTCTCCTACTTTAGCTTCCCTAAGTAACTTTGCAGAAAATCGAATTTCATTACCTTTCAAGGCACACACATGGTGCTAAAAATTTCTGTTGACACTCCATACTAACCTTTTCGAATGAAACTGGAAAAAGCTGATGCCACTTTTTTGTCTATGTTGCCCATGCAAGGTTTTAGTTATGTGTTTAATTTCCTATTGAAATAATAATAACAATGATGATGATTATAATATTAATAATAATAAAGAACTCGTTGTTCTGCAGGTGCAGAAACAGTGACTGATATGGATTTCACTCACGTTACAGTCACACTGAAGCAGCTTGATAACATGGAGCAAAACCTAGAGATGCTCTCCAAGCAAGTACAAGCTATGAAAGCAAACCTCACAAAGACTAACAGACAACAGCCAAAAAGTGCAATGGATAACTCCTTCAAGCTAACTGAGTTTGGTGTCAGTGTTTCCTAGAAGTCTGGCTAATCCGATCCAATCCCGTTATCTCATTGTAGTACGCGAGCACACACACTACCTTTTAGTCATTAAAAAGAAGCCCGCCATCTAGGATTGGAAAGAAATATAAGGGTTAAATGCGATGAGCTAACAAAAGGATTAGGCAAGGAGTGAAAAATAAGCGGAAAAGGCAGCGAAGTTAACAACATGCATTGTCATCAGAGAAGAAATGCATGAATTTAGTATTCATTCTTTACAGATAATGCAGACCTGATGTAATTAGTTCAACTCATTAGTATGTACATGTACATGATAAGTCTTAGGAAGATTTGCTCATTTCCCTTCGTTACTGTGAACTATCCGTAGCAGAGGCGAATCTTTTAATAGCGTGACTGTGGAGTTCGTGCTCTTTTTGACTGAACATGAAAAAAAATGCACAAACTGGAAGGGCGTATCCCAAGAGCAGGGAGCGCCATGTAAATTGCCTCATGGTTAAGATTAATAAGGTCTCATATTTAAGGAATCATGAATGTTTCCTTGTGCAAAATTGCACGTCTTCATGTTAAATTTTGGTACAACTTTCGGTGGCTACCAATTCTTGCTCGGTCTCTACTTCTCGTGCCATTCTCCTTGAGTAGCAGAACATGGTACCTTTAATTGCTTTTCTGTACTTGGGATGCCTCCACGCATAAATGTACGCATCCAGGGCGACCTTGATAAACAAGATGAGGTCGCTAACACGAAGTGCAATGCTGATTTTGAGGAGAAATGTGTGAGATTTGTCTTCACTGTAAAGGTAAATGTATAAGGCGATGATGTGTGGGATGGCACACAACAGTAACAGAGCGGATAGGAGAAGAGCCACAGTTGTGAGCTGTTTCTGGTGCCTGACCTCGCTCTTGGTCCCGTGTCCCGCGGGGCGTCTATCAGAAGTCATCGACTCGTGAGTCATTGGGTGTCTGAAGGAATTGGATTGTTTCACAAATTTGCGGAAAGATTTGAAGAGAAAAATGTTGGCCACTGTGAGCAGAAACCCTATGACGGTAGGATGCAGGTGTAGATTAATCTTGAGGTACAAGACGGAGGGGATTTTTGTGAATTGCAAGGAGCTGAAGACGACGAAGTAAACGAAGGATCCCGCGACTGAGACGATCACACGTTTCTTTGTAAAGAAGATTTTGTACTTGTAAGGGAAGGTGATGGCAATGTACTGAGTGGTCGTTAAGGCCAGAACAAGTACAAACGAGGAGCTAAGTAAGAAGACAGATAAAAATATTCCTATTTGAAATATCAAGTGGAAGTATTTACCCGGAGACAGGGATTGCTTGAAATAACAGGCGAAGTAATACACTGCAAAGAAGGGCTCCGCAATTAGGCCCGTTAGCAGATCTACAATGGCTAAGCCGATGATGAAAAATGTAACAGGAGTGCGGAAGCACTTGAATGGATCTTTGTAGATGGCTACCAATAAAAGACCATTGCTTGCCACTGTAAGTGGAGACATGATTGAGAGGATGAATGCGGATACACACAGAGTTGTCATATATAGAGACAAGTCTACTTGATCAAGAGAACCATTTGTTTCATGGGCCTCTTGTTCAAAAGAGGCATTTAAAAAAGTGATGTTGGGCATTGGGTTTGTCGACAGCAGAAACAAAAAGACTGAAGGATTTTAAGGCCTCTGAAATTCGCACGCTTTGTATGTTGTTATGAGACCTTAGTTGAACTGAGTTGGCCAGTTTTTCATCACAGTTGCATGCTTAGCAAGAAACTGATTGCCTCAGAAATGACTGACAAATATGGTGGAAGCTGTTTTTTTTTCCTTTGTGTCCACGTTGGCATGCAATCACCTGTAAGATAGAAAAGAAAGAAAAAATGAAACAAGGAAATCAACAATGAGTTCGTCTTTGATTGGCTCAATTGTAAATGTCTACTCTGTTATTATCCTGAATAATGTTCTCTTTACTTTGTCTGACATCGGCTTATCCCACCGTTTGCGACTATTGTCATCCCATCTCACTAATGTAAGAAGGTAAGCCTGAAGCGAACACAATAACTTTGCTAATGGCAATTTGAAGTCCGTGATTTTAAATTAAACAAAAATTAGCCCCGTCGAGATCTTGGTAACTTTTAAAATTGTAAAACAAGCGCACCTTTATTCATTTTTTTCGAATAGCCTGTGAGGAAAATCAGTTTTCTCGACGACCGAAAACAAAAGGTCCCTATTCCAGTCAAATTAACTTAGCAATGCTATCTTTAAATTGAACTGATGCAATCCGCGGATTCCCTGCGGCGTTTTCAGCACAGGGTTTTGATCCGGCAAGCATTTATTTTCACATCTTCTTAGGAAAGACAAAACCATCCAGTTCTTGCCATGTCCAGTTTACTCCCGCCAACTTCACCCCTCCGTAACTCCTGAAATCGATTTTCTCCCTCTTCAACGGCGATTTTCTTTATAATCTTAAGCCAGATAACTCAAACTGAAGTACGATACCTCGAACCTTTTGATTCCGACTTTTCTTGAAGGTCTGGACTATCAGGAATCAACTTTATTCCAGAACTCTTACAAAGTCAGAGGAGTCACGAGAAATATACAAGCAGGTTTTAAAGATATTTCTAAAAAACATGCGGCATGTTAAATTCAATTTGGTTGAAATCAACTCCCTCGTTTAAATTGCACATACGGAAACTTACACTTACTTACCTGTGACTTGAGAATGTTCCTTAAAAAGCAAGCAATTGACCTTTTTCGTTATATTATTAAAAGAAGGGGTCAAAATTAAGATGTTCGGTTTGCAAGGTATCGAGATCGATCGGGTCCTGCCGCCAGTATAATCGCGCGAGGTCTTTTAAGACCCTTTCAATAACAAGTGACCAAAACATGTGCCTGAGGGGGCCAATCAAATCAGACGTTTCTTTTATCGAAAAATATCTCAAAACACCAGTAATCTCGGGTGGATTTAGGTTAATATTTATGATTCAAAATACATTTTATAACCCTGAAAAAGACTAATGGTGCTTTTTAATCATTGATGAGACCAAAAAGTTCATTCAGGGAGCTTTTGATAATGTAACAGAGGGATAAAACTAACATGACGAAAACGCCACTTTAAAGGCGTATTGGTTAATCACTGAAGCTCAGTTCCCATCGTCAATTCCGTTTCCAGAAATTAAAATTTCGTGCCTACCATGTCATATCTGCCGGATTCTAAACGAAAATATTGCCGTTTAAGTCTGATCGTCGACGTCAGCCAGCCCTACATGTTATCCTGTCTTTCGAACGTTACACTGATGTTAATTTACTAAAGCGTGAAACACTAGGAGTTTTAGGTCACAAACTCCCTTTTTATTTCTTGAGTATTTGAAGGGAAGCCGTTGACCATTGACCAATGTCGACAACGACTTTGGAGTCTGCGTGAACTGGATAATTTCGTCAGAGTTGGATAAAGAAAGCTACGAATTCGCTGTATTTCAACCCCTTATCTTTATTGTGTCCTCGACGTTTTACGCAATTTCATTAGTGTCATCCCCTTGATAACCAGCGATATATACTGTATACCAAAATACTTTTCTGCGGTGAAAAATATCAGCCATTTTGGCGATAGGGCAAATTAAACTTGACAGAAACAAACAATATTTGCATGGCAGCTATGTTCAAAAGTCAATTCAAATTCTAGGCCAATACAAATGTTTACATAAATTGTTCAGATGAACAATTTCCTTCAAGATCATTGTGTATTAGAGGGATAAAAGTGCTCTTGGAAACGCAAATAGCATATTTTGGATGAATTTCTTTCAATTGTCGATTATAATCTCGGATTCTGAATTCCAGAAAAGGGTCATCGAATGTCAGCTATGTGTTGGTCTCGCGGTAAACGGTGAATTTTCCAAATCTTGAGTTACGAAATTTAATCTTCATTCAGAATCCTTTTAACTGGATCAACACACACACAACTTCATCTCAGCTCGCCCTACCTGTTGTGAACAGTGCTTGAATGAAGCTTATTGCAATAGGCCATTTCCGAATTCACGTTAGTCTCTTTTTCAAAGCAAGTCTAAGCGCAAAATAATCATGTCCAGGCCCCAGTTGTTCGAAAGGTGGATAGCGCTATCCAATGGATAAATCACTATCCACAGGATAACTCAATTGGTTTTGCTAGTGCTTATCCAATGGACCCTTAAAACAACTGGGGCCAGAAGAAAGACTTTGACTCGCTTTGAAAAAGAGGCTGAAGTGAATATGGACGTACATGGACGTACACATTTACGTACGTCCATCAAGGCTAATGTAAATGAAACACGAATAGACGAGAAGGGAAACAATGAGGGGGGAGATTTTTCACAATTATCAGGGGATTATTCCCCTGATAACTGTGAAAATCTAAGAAATTTTGGCCCAGCCTTGCAAAATGGCCAGCCACTAGCGCACATTCCCTTCCCTGATCGCTTGACAATTCTATACTGACGAAGATATATTATTATCAGGCTGTTGGAATGACGCGTTTCTTTGAAAGTCTTTGAATTTTTGCCACCATCAGGTCTCACTGTTCAAAGCTTGGACGACTTTAAGTCATTGTGCGTCCGGCTTTTAAAATATACCCCACTTGCCGATGTTTTTGTAAATTCCTGTACTTGGTCGAGCAGACCATGTGCATGTTCATGTTGACATATGGTAATATGGAAATCCTTCCACATATTTGAACTACTGGATAGGGTCGCATCTACCGGACAAAACAAAGACAGAGACTTTGAACAACAGGAGCCAGGCATTTAGTCTATTGAGACCCTTCCCTGCCGCCAGGCATGTAGCCACTGATTTCGTGGAACTCTTTAAATAAAACCAGATATTGAGAAAAGTCCACAGACTCGCTCCCTGTAGACAAAACCCTCCCGGAGGCCCGTTTCTCGAAAGTCCCGAATACTTTTCGGGCCCGAAAAACAATTTGTAAAACTACTATCTGTCTAATTCGAAAAGCTGGTCTTTTAACGTACACTCTTTTGTTTTTTATAAGAACGTCTTGGAGCTGAGGCAGAACGTTCTTATTTGACAGTTTTGCGATTTGAGCACGAAAATGTTCTTATGATGTTCTTAAAGTTATTTTGGAAAGATTTTAAATAAGAACTGCTCAAATAAGAACCGCTTCACATTTATTTTCTCTTTATTTATACTACAAACGAGCAAAATAAGAACGTTCTTATATAAGAGAGGAAACCGAAAAATAGTTGTAACGTTTCATGCCTTGAATTATGGCACACGAAATACACCCGAAACGAAAAATAACAATTGTATCAGGAAACTCAAAAAGGCGAGAATAAATCAAAAGAACAATGGTTGCGAAAGGTTGGGAGATATCAAAAAGAAATGCCAGAATATATAGTGAAGCGAAAAATTGAGCGACAGTTTTTGCCTTTGAATTTCGATCCATTCGAACATTCAACATTGTACATTCGTTGTGATATTTTTATCGAATTCAAATGTTGGATATTCGTTTGTGTGTGCATGCAAAGAGAATCGTAAGGCGACGAATAAAAATGACTTAGTTTGACAGTAATTGCTGTCCACTAAAAATTAATGTCGTAGATATTGTTTTTTCAGTGGTTACTGAAATTTTAATAATAAAGAACGAAACAAGGACTTCCCCAAAGTTCTCAGTCATTACGGTAAATTATTGGACAAACTTATTTCGTTCAGATGGATGAAAGTTGTGTCGTTCACTGAACTACGTATGTGACTTTTTTGAATTGAAAATAAGCTGACTTAGATTAAGAGAAAATATAGCTGATATAATCGACAAGCTAAGCCCATGACTTACCGCACTTCAAGCCAGAGAAGTCTTGATCGCAATAGAGGAGTTGGTCGCAGCTTCAAAACTTACAAAGCCGTAGAATTAAAAAAATTTCCTTTTCATGCCGTTTGATTAATTAGAATAAAGGCCTCATTTTTATCTGGCAAGGATATCACCATATCTAGTAAGTGATCTTTTTTTCTTATGAAATATACCCTTTATTGCAATCACCTTGCTCCACAAAGATAGAGGGAATATCCTGTTAAAATGAATAAACGGAGACGTGAGAAAAATCTTATCAACTGATTGCTGTCTATCAATGATTTTGAGGAATAACTCCAACCGACAACTTTTTGGAAACATAAGGCACCATTGTCATGTTGATGGAAAACACTACGACGAATGCATATTGAAAAGGCATTTACCTTGTTAAAGACGTGATATAGCCTTAATATATTCACCCCTCAGATCGCTTGTCGGATATATAAAGTATTATTAAAAACTGAACTACGGATATCAGATTTCCAGCATTTTAATTGGCTCACCGGACACAGGCTATCAGTTCATATACATGCTGTACCTAATATGGTCAAGGAACGCGTCAGCAATAAAGCGAGCTGATAACATTTTTGCAGCTCTGAGTTTTTAATAAAACAATTAGTCTACTCGGGCTTGCTGGATATAAAATGATCATAACCAACACGGCGCTACGCGCCTCGTTGGTTATCTATCACTTCATATCCAGTGCGCCCTCGTAGAATAATTGTTGATTATCAAGCTTCAATTATCAAACTAAAGACAAAACAGGCATCCCTCTCAACTCGGGAACTTAAATTTTACTATACTAAGCGAAATGCCTTTTCCTGTTGAAATAAGAGGGGTGAAGACTGAATTATGTGCTTAGGTACGTGGGCCACGCATTTATCAGCAAATATTTGCCACAATTATAGAGGTTCACACGAACTGTTTCGATAGACAGTTAAATGCGATTTTAAAACAAACACATCGCCATTAAAATACTGAATTGATATTTACGATTTTTAAATTCAACTGAATTGGAATTATCTTTTTTTACACATTAAAAAGTATAATTTACCAAATAGAGCAAACATCTCTTTTTTTAAAGTTGTAACAAGAATCGTGTCAGTTATAGTCTTTTTGTAATTCAAATAATTCGAGAAAAAAAAAGATGCTGAAATTTTAGTTGATATAGACCACTTTCATAAATGGCAGCCAATTTATTCCTTTGTATATATGTAAATTAGACCTTCTGACCTCATTTTAGAATTTTGCACATCCTAGCGAGGCTACAAAGGCTTATTAGCATTAAAAGAAAAGACGATTTTGTTTGGCCGCCAAACAAAAAGGAGGTCTATGGGACTTATCGCTTTACACATTCAGACAAATTGTGCGTCAAATAAAGTTTATAAGTAAAAGAGAACAGGCTAGACGCCTTTTAGCTACAATCAGGAACAAAGGTGTTGAGACATTTGAGCGAAGCAAACTCTTTTTATCCAAGCGGTCTCCTTTTCCTAGCTGAAAAAAAAAAACCAGCTTTTTCGTCCGTACACTAACTATGGTCCGTAGCGACCCCTCCTCCCCCCTTTTCAATGTTGAAGCACACTTTGTGGACACTGTCAAGTGATTGGACCATGGAAATGGGTGGAGGGGGAGGCAATATTAGCAGTGGAGATGGGATAATTCACGTGTTGAACGAAAAGGTTTCTTGTCGGGGGGAGTCTCAACTAATTTACTCCCTGATTGTAACTAATAGCTATACCTTATTAATCATAATGGCGGTTACAAACTGACCCACAAGTAAATACAACTGAGTTTATTACCCATGTTTGCGTTAAACTAAATTCTTTCCCTGGGCCTAATAAAACGGGGCATTAGTCAGGGGAGGGGGGGGCGGGAACGGGAGGAGGATCATTCATTTTTTTCCCACAATGAGTCTAAACGCAGTTGAGTAAATAAAAGCCAACGTCTTCCATTAAAAATGATTTTTCTTTACTGTATTAAAAGAGAACCATGTGAACAGCAACCCGAAATGAGACCCTGACGCAGTCGTTACCTACGCGAGAACAATTTTCGGCTTTGTGTTGTTAATAATGTGGCTTTCAACGCATCAAAGACACCTGCTCGGAGTAAAAAGTAAACAGAAATTTGACTTCTGGTGCTAATTCAAGAAACGGACTAATTAATACGGCTTACGACTTCCCCTGAAAAATAAAAGAATATATATTACGCAATATACCGACAAAGCTAAGTGAAGATTTGCACAAATTAACGCGGCAGCTTAAGATTTGGAACTTTTACACGATGTAACGCTTAAATATTAGTTTGCAGTACGCCTTTATGATTCATCGTTTCAACAGCCTTCTTGCGACAATCGTTTGATTTCTTTACGTTCATAAAAGCCCTTGCGTCAACTGTTGCAGAACCTGTCACCATTTTATATTTAGACGTCACAGAAATAATAAGAATTTTAATCAATTTTTGCTTTCAAACCGGAGACATGGTGACATCGTCAATCTTTGTTTTTGAGAAGGAACTTCTCTTTGTGATTTCTTTCATAAACAAACGTGGGTAAAACAATTGTTACTGAAATTGTTACATACCGGTATACGTTGCCAAGGATAAAGTGATCTAATTGATAATGTAAGACAGCTTTTCTATGAATAGCGCTCCCGCTAATCACGTTGTTTGGCCGGAAAGTGTTGTTCTTGTGCGCAAAGATGTAGCCGTAATCTCGAGCTCTCTGATGGATGTCTCAGGTAACTAGGCTTATGTATATTGGACAATGTAAATTTGGGCCCATGGAGAAAGGTACCGGGTGGCTTGGGTCAACTTTTGAATTTTTGGCGATGGCTGAATTTATCTTATCGAACCAGTCGATAACAATGTTAGTGTTCACCTTGGTACGTTTACATGAACCTACAGACGATTTCAGACTCTTTCATTGTGTACTTTTCATATTAGGGTCGAGTTCTGTCCTTACGTTCAACACAGCGGATCCCATGCAATACGTTTTTCGTTAATCTCGAGCTAGGCACTGGCTGTTGACAAAATCGCTAGCTTCATAAATCGACAAAACTGAAGCGAGACAAGAAAGAGAAACGCATTTAACAGCAACTCGAGGTTTGAATGTTCCTCGGTTAAAGTCTTCCGCGCAGGTTGCCAAAAAAGCTAAATGTTCCTCTCAGTTGATGAAAGCACGCACTTCCTCGATAGTTTCATGGCAAGAAAGGCTCAGCAGGTTGCCAGGGTAGCTTCAGTAACAGCTTAGTTAATCAGTTGAAGCTGGTTTCTGCACTTCCATTGCCAATTACGTCAAACAAGCAGTTAAAATAGGTTAACACAAGAAGTAGGATTCATCTTTATGGCCACAACTCTCTTGGTCTACAACTTGACTTTCATCGTTCGCGAAAAAAATTGAAGTTGGTGCCAGGCATGTTAATAGACAAAACGTATGTGCGTTCTTCCCTGGGAAAATAGTTTCCTTTTCATAACAAGCCAGCATTAATAATTGTTAAAGCACTCAAGCACATGGCGACCAAGAACTTACAAAATCGTTTAAAATCTTAAAATTGCGCACCCCCCTTACCTCAAATCATTTGCCCATCAGGTCGAACATCACTCCAAATATTATACTCGGCGGGGTAAACCCTTCAATTTTCTTTACTGGAAATTTGCTACGAGACAGGTGGTTTTTCAAAGCTCCTTTCTGTTAGCCAATCATTTCGAGGATAACACTGAAACTGGTAAGTTGAAAGCAAGAACCCTAGTATACCGTATTCGCAATAATTTTTGAGCTTAATATTCTCCTGAACAACAGAAATATCGAGTTACTAAAAAAATATTTCAAAGTAACGTAGAGTGCCGAAACCAATTTCAGACACGACTCGCGTGCACTTGCGATGAATTCGCACCCCCTTACCGAAAATCAGTTGCCCATCAGGCCGAACATCACCGTTCAAAATATTGTACTCGGCGGGGTAAACCTTTCAATTTTCTTTACTGGAAATTTGCTACGAGACGTGGTTTTTCAAAACTCCTTTCTGTTAGCCAATCATTGCGAGGATAACACTGAAACTGGTAAGTTCAAAAGCAAGAACCCTAGTATACCGTATTCGCAATAATTTTTGAGCTTAATATTCTCCTGAACAACAGAACTATCAAGTTACTAAAAAAGTATTTCAAGGTAACGTAGAGTGCCGAAACCAATTTCAGACACAACTTGCGTGCACTTGCGATGAATTCGTTCAGTTTGATCGAGGTTAAATTCCCGGCCACGAAAGATTTTCGTTTTGCCACCGACGCAACCCTGCAGTGGCGGTGAAAACCTGTGAGTTTTTGCGAGTGCGCTTGCGAGTCCGTTTGGCCACCGACGTAAGTTGGTACGCAAGTTGACCTGATTCCCAAACCTGCAACATTTTTGTTTGACTTGCGACTCGTTTTGGTCAGCGCGTGCGTCAGTGTTGTGAGTTCTGTTGAAAGCACTCATGTATGAGAAAGCTCTGTTCAGAAAAAGAGAGGAAAATCGAATGATCGACAAAGGTAGATTGCCAGTCAGAGTTTCTGTTAAGAACAGCGCATCCAAAACAATCAGAAAGAAAAGAGAAATTATAACCGGCTCAGTGAAAAACTGTCTTCTATATAATTAAAAAGGCCCGCAGAGGCGGGCGCCTTCAGCCAAAGCAGCAAACGGGTATATCTGATAAAGATTATTCAGTTATTCAGCAGACTGCAATTGGCGTCGAATCGACTCTCCCCTAATGACTGGTAAAACTCCGCCATAGGCTAAGAAACAGGTCTTAACCATGTCAGCAAAACAATTACAGGTTATTAACAAATACTCAACAACGCATCATAAATGATTAAAGCCGCCTCAAACTCAAAATAATTGTCTTGAATTAGTTGAATACCACGGAAACTCTGAGTGAGTGAAAATGTCCCACTTTATGTACTGAGGTGAGTGGGTGAAAAGTCAAGTATAATGCGAAATTAGGTCCTGAAAATTGAAAAACAAGTTAAGGAGCCGAATAAGGTGTTTAATATTAATTAAAGTAGGCACTAATGACAAGTAAGTATCAATGAAATATGTTTTTTGGTGTTTGGTCAAAAATAGAGCAGATCGGATGTAGGGTGTAGCGTATTGTTAAAAAAAAAGGACTTCAAGATTTGGTTAAATACGCGGTGATACTATGAAGTTTTAGAGGCGTTGAATTTCTGCCCTTTAAAGGTGGCATGCATAGAGCATATGTTTATTTAAAGATGAAGTTTAAAAGACTGACGCATACATAAAACATGTCAGCGTTGAGAAAATTGTTCATGCTAGTCAAATTTTGTCTTTGATACTGTAAATCGTTTGAAAATAGAGCCGGGCTTTTCGATTAAAACCTATACGTTGTCATGGCGGATAAATTCCCGGCCTAGCACTCAGCCTCAGGCATCAAACAGCTCGGCTCTGAAGTCGCCTAATAACGTAATGGTGCAGAACACTCAATCTAGTTACTAAGTGCCATTGGTGTTCTGAGAAGGACTTCGTTGATTCTTTGTTGATGATAATGACGATTCTGCTCTTCACTGACCCGAACGTGGTTTAGAAGGTACTCAGTTTTCAAGTTACTGTATGATTTATCCGTGCGTAAGCTAAGTGCTCTTAGCATATTGGCCAGTCTCAACGCAATGCCCATGGACTGCATTAATTAATTCAGCCTGTTTCTTCCTGCATTCCATGTTGCGAGCACATTTCGCCTTGAGCTGAATTGATTCTGTTCTTTCCACCTTGGGAAAGCCAACCGCCTTTCCACGCTAACATAGAAAAACTTTTTTACTGAGCATCACCAAAGGTGGTTTTACCTTTTTTCCAGCTAACAAATTGTCAACAAAATGAAGTCAACAAAGATTGCTTGGATGACCTTTGCGCTATCAGCAGCGGTATTTTTGAGGCCAAGTCGCACGGCTGGGTCATCGCGGCAAAAGCCAGTCTGTCCGGACCCACCAGTTCGAGTGTCGATCCTTCTTGTTCCTCCGTTTACTGTGGATACTTCATCTAATGAGCATAAAAGCGGCATAATTGGAGATTTCTTCCTAAAAATCGTTAAGAGGTGTTTTGTGGTTAAGTGTGAGAATTTAACAAAGGAGTCCTTCCAAACAACAACGTTCAAAAACGCAACGACTTTCCTAGCCTCAATTCTCAAAAAAGGCGCAGACATTGCCTTCCCCGTGTCACGACGACTGAAGACGGTCCTGTCAGATGACACGGACGATGAAGAGTTGATCTTTGCTGAGTTGTTACAAACCCCAGGATATTCGCTCATTATGGACACTGGACACATCAACGAAAAAGCCAACGACCTCGTAATGAAAAGCCTTTTGGAGGACACATGGCCCATTATTGTGTTTACCATTCTGTTAGCTGGTATATCGGGGATATGCGTGTGGATTCTGGTAAGTTAGCAAAGAATTTCGCGGTATTTTCGCTGTGGGGATCAGTAAAACTCATCGAGAAGGCTTTAAGCAAATTCTTTACAAAACATTGAAGTCTGCAACTTTGACCGAAAAGACAAACCAAGCAAAATCGATGGATCAGATATCGCTTACTGTACAAACAGATACTAACGAATTCTCTTTCTGCTTGTCCAGGAAACGTTCTTCAATGAAGAGGAATTTCCCCGTTCGTTTACAAGAGGCACGTACGAAGGCTTTTGGTGGGCGTTTGTTTCCATGACAACTGTAGGGTAAGGACTACTATACATTAAAATATATAGAGGAAAGAAAGGTAGCAGCAGTTTCTGTCGCCGCTGTTATACTCATGGAAGTCTCGCATGAATAAATACACTATTTTGCTAATGGTAAGTTCCCAGTGAATCCTGGGTAGTTCCAGCCCGTTGTGGGGGCAAACGGCTAGTTTGACGCTTCATTTTGTCTGTTTGCTCCCACAAAGGACTGGAACTACTCAGACTTCCCTGGGAACTTACCATTTCCAAAGACATACGGGAAGCATTAGATCCCATCCGCCAAAGACCGCTGGGACACTTTCTGTCGTTTACACGATGTGATAATTTCACCTACCCTGAAAAAGTTTGGACAAGTGACTACACTACAGGGAATCGATGCAAGAATAATGGCATATCAGGTCAGGATGGAATTACACCCTTGACCCAGACCCTAATCCTGGCCACCGGTCACCGAATCCACTTCACCCTATGTCATTTAATGCTAACCAGCTCGCACACGATGCTGGAGGAAAATGTTTGATCATTTAGGCGGGACTTTAGGCTTAAGGTGGGGATTATTACATCGTGTAAACAACAAAAAGTACCCTCAGGGGCTGTGGCGGATGGGATCCAATGCTAACCATATGCGACATGCAGCCATAATATCTCTTATTCCCATTCCCTCGCCTCCAGCCCCCCCCCCCCCCCAAAAAAAAAAAAAACTGGATGTGGAGACCCTGGGATCGAGGTTGATGCGTATCACCTTCCTTCAACCTGGGGGGGAAGGGGGGTGGGGTCAAACAGCAGTTGATGGAAAGAGATGAAGACGGCATAATTTCTCTGAAAGGTTTCTCATTGTATAACTCTATATAGCTTGTATTTCAGAGGTAGTTATATGAATTTTTTTACAATAAATTACCGTGTGTGAATGAGGTTATACCAATACTCACCTTACAAAAGTAATGCCGGAAAACGTTCCTAATGCGTTCTTGGGACCCTTATATTCTCAGTTATGGTGACAAGACCCCGAAGTTCATTTTCGGCCGTTTGTTTGGCGTCATTTGGATCATGACTGGTCTAATTGTCATAGCTCTATTTACAGCGACCGCGACAAGTGCGATCAGTATTTCAGCCCTCGAGCTGGCGGTTGTGGAAGGGAGAAAGGTAAAGGAAGACAACAGGTTATGCTCAGTTATCTTACGGACTGCACTGGTGTTATTGTAGGTCGGCAGTGTTCCATGCCTGTACCGTGAAACAAATTATTGCAAAAGGCGGTATTAATACCAGTGTTTGTCTAAGATGGGCAGTGGCGTACCAAGCTTGTTTGCGCAGCGGGGTAGGGGTGCCATTATCAATTACTTCAGATAGTTCATCTCGCTCTCAGGCCGAAGTTCCCCCGACCAGCAGTCGGTAACCCGACCACTGGCCTCGAGGAAAAAAATTCATACAAATCCTTACTTCATTCGCCATTGCCTCGCGCTAAGGTTTATTGTTAAAATATCGAAACTGTCTGACATATGGGGAGCAGGGTTGGCGCAGTAGTGAGAGCACTCGTTTTCCACCAATGTGGCCCGGCTTCGATTGTTGCAGCGTTACGCGAAGCTTGCAGTTCTACTTTTCGCAGTGAGTGCGGTAGCAACGACAGCAACATTAACAAAAAAAATGCCGGAAATGTTTCTGCCAGGGTGTTGCACTGGACAATTTTTTGTGCAACTTATGTCCGCAACAAAAGTGCGAGCAAAATTGATTAGATTAAAATAGGCTCATCAAGTTAAGCAATTTGAGCACATTTCCGGAATGGCGGTTTTCGATTGAGCCATACCTGTCAATTTGGCTAGACCAGTCTGCTCAATGGTCTTTATTTCTTTGTTTAGATTGGGGTACTGTTCAATTCATCAGCGGAGTTGGAAGCAACGCAAAGAGGAGCTGAAGCCATTAGTGAGTAGCTTAATCACTACCTCATCACCTACTATTGTAAAATGTGAGTATAGATGTTAATTAAAACGGCCCTAGAGAGGATAAACTTAAAAGAGAGCTTTTCCTTGTTTTTGGCTTGTCAATATTTGTACTTTTGTTACGTCGTACCTGAAATGCTTGGTGCAAGTTTTTTCAGTAAACTGCTTAATCAGTAACACCATTTCCCAATTGCTACTGAAGGTTTTACATCAGTTGACGATCTCTTCACTCAACTGAAGGCAAAAAGGATTGAAGGCGCTTTGATGGAAAGGTACAAGGCAGCATACCACCTTAACAAGGAACCCGACTCTTCACTCAAACTGTTTCGAAGTTTCGATAAAGATGTAAGAATGCATGTGGCCGTACGTGACTCCAAATCGCCCAGAAATATCTTGGAGGAGTCATCTTGCTTTCGGAAAGAACTACAGAGATTTGACGTGGATGATATCCTTATGAACTATCTTAAACCAGTCGAGGTAAGCGAGAAGTGATACCATTTCCACTATGAAAAATTGCAGAAATTTGACTTGAACTCCTATTTAGAGAGGGTTCATAATTTATCTAGAGGGGGAAGGGGGAGGCGGAAGGGGGAGGGGGAAGGGGGAAGGGGAGAGGGAAGGGGAAGGGGAAGGGAAAGGGGAACTGGAGAGGGAAGGGGAAGGGAGAGGGGGAAGGGAAAGGGGAGGGGAAGGGGAAGGGGAC
>BLFK01000490.1:617489-634989 GCA_014634185.1 Astreopora myriophthalma
GGGGGGGGCGGGGGGGGGGGTCGTTGACATTTTGTTTTGAAGGGGCAATTATGTCTCACAAGTTTTCTGAGTAATATTTTGGAACAGCGGGAAATTCCAAGGAGAACGCCGG
Source organism: Astreopora myriophthalma (assembly GCA_014634185.1). Lineage (NCBI taxonomy): Eukaryota > Metazoa > Cnidaria > Anthozoa > Scleractinia > Acroporidae > Astreopora > Astreopora myriophthalma. The sequence goes on from BLFK01000490.1 coordinate 617,602, forward strand.
AAAACGGCCCCCTAGAAAGGCTTCTTGTCTTATCGCAATTCGTTGTCGCTGTCCGTCATTACATTGGCACGCAATGATATGAGAATTTTAAGTTTTAGCGTTAGACACATGTATTCATTTTGCATAATTTTTCACGATTCAGGCAAAAATGTTGGTAGAACAGTATTCTTTGCTACACCAAGGAAATGTATCCAATACCTCAAAGGTAGGAAAGGTAAGTCAATTTTTAGAATATTTAGAATATAGTAATTAGTCGAAATTAAAGTTCTTGACTTTCTTCCTTCAAGATCAGAAACCTCGTTAACTTTGATTCCTTTGTCAACTAGCAATGCAGTAAAAAATTGACCTCGGGTGACTGTACGATAATGTTTTACATAACAAAAAATTCGAGAACTTAATATGAAATGTTTACAGCGCTGACGTCATTTTCAGGAACCTTGAATCTGGCACATGTTGGATTTACGCTGGAGAAATAATCGCGTTGACTGACGATGCTATACTCATTACAGGTAAGAAATACAGCTTAAACCGATCATGTATCCTATTTGAATTTCTGAGTGTGGCTATTTGCCCGATTTACTGCGAGATGGAACTAAACGAGCGCTAAATCACGAGTTAAATGCAACAAGAAACGGTCGCCAGTGGGCCGATGCTTCGTAAACCAACACAACTGGGCTACACACTATTGTTTTCTCGCTCTGGAAACAATGCAACTGTTGTTGTCGCCCGCTCATTTGCATAGTCGTAATAATACTCTGCAATCGGTGTTTTACACTGACCGTCTACATAAGTCTATTGTGTCTTTTTTCTTAATTGAGCCGACTGCGCTATTGGTTTAGTGCTAGGAACCATTATTGTGGACTTCGTTGAACTCTGACCGAAAAGGTAGGCCTTTGCGCGTCTATAGAGAGTGTTCACATACATGATCAGCGGCCATATTGGTTTATTAAAATAAAAGAGGGATTGTGCATATCAATAGAGTTCAGTTCCCAGAAGACTGGTTCATTCCTCCAGTGATCTCCAACATGGCCGCTGTTGCTTTGTTTTTTGCGATTGTTATGCGGCTAGGAGCCGTTGTTATGGTTGTGGACATCAATCTCCAGTCTGCGTTGTACACCGACCATGCAATAAGTTGACTGTGTTTTTTTTACACTGACAAATGACAGTTGGTTAAATTTGAAGGAATGATGGAATAAATTAAGACGATGACATTGATCTGTCACGACGCAATAGACACAAACTCACTTTTCCATACAGTCGGGGTACAACGCAGACTGGAAACTGATGTTCACAACAAAAGTTTCTAGCCGTGAAACAATCACTATCGGCTCAATTCAATAGAAGGACACAATGGAGTGTATGTACACTTGATGTCAAGGGGGCTTTGTTCAAAAGAGTAAAACAATGGAACAGCGGCTATATTCGAGAGGTACACCCACCGCCTTGGAATGGAACTCTAATTTTATTCCAAAGCTTTCTTTTGTTTCAATATAAAACACTACAGACACGCCATGGTCTTGTTATTCTGTCAGACCAAATAGTAGTCCGCAAACTATTATTCATAACAATGGCTGCTAGCCCGAAAACAAAGAGACGGTGGCCATATTGGAGTGGTAAACCCGTCGTCTAGGAATTGAACTCCATTTTTATGCAAAATATTTCTTTTGTTTCTGCATAAACCAATATGGCCGCTAGTCACGTGATCGAGCACTTTCTATAGAGACGCAATGGTCTTGTTATTCTGTAAGATTAAACTGTAGACTGGGAACTATTGTTAACAACACTGGCTTCTGGCTCTAAAACAATAGCGCAATCGGCTCAGTTCAATAGAAAAGCACAAAAGCCACACAATGAACTGGGGAGAGGGTCACTGCAGAATCCAGACTGCATATTATTGTCTCGACTATGCAAATGAGCGGGTGACAATAACATTGCCATTGTTTCAAGAACGAGAAAACAATAGTCGAGCGCTCAATCTGCCTTGTTATTAATCTTACTTTTGATGGTAAAAATCTGTTTTTGAAACTTAAATTATTGTACTAGTTTTTGAAAATCGCCGTTGTTTGCTGCTGTTGTATAAATGGTGAAGGCTTATTCTACGCGGAAACAATCGCTTTGCTTTGCTAACACTTTTTACTGTGTTTTCAGCGACATTTGCCGCTTCCAGACGACTCTACTGGCAAACATGTACCCGACCGTCGAGGAAATGAATTGGATCAAAGATCACAAAGAGTTTTATGGGCTGATTATGATGGAGGAACCTTGTCAAGGCGTGATTTCATGCTATTAGAGGTAAGCAACGAACGCTACTATTAGGAAATTCGAAGACAATTTCATTCAATTGAAAACTTTCGTAAAATCGGGTCGTCGGTAAATTCGTAAAATCGGGTTGTCGGTAAATTCAGTCAATCACATTGCAGGATTAGGTCACGTTATCAAATTTGACCAATCAGAGAGCTAGCATTTTGCGTTACATTCGCAAAATGGGTTTTTGGAGTTTTCGGAGGGAAAAATTAATTTGGTAACTTTTTATTGTGTTTTCAGCGACATTTGCCGGTTCCAGACGACTCTACTGGCAAACATGTACCCGACCGTCGAGGAAATGAATTGGATCAAAGATCACAAAGAGTTTTATGGGCTGATTTCGACGGACGAACCTTGTCGGCGTGATTCCATGCTATTAGAGGTAAGCAACGAACGCTACTATTAGGAAATTCGAAGACAATTTCATTCAATTGAAAACTTTCGTAAAATCGGGTCGTCGGTAAATTCGTAAAATCGGGTTGTCGGTAAATTCAGCCAATCACATTGCAGGATTAGGTCACGTTATCAAAATTGACCAATCAGAGAGCTAGCATTTTGCGTTACATTCGCAAAATGGGTTTTTGGAGTTTTCGGAGGGAAAAATTAATTTGGTAAATTCAGCCAATCGGATGGCTGGATCTAGGTCACGTGACCAAAATTGACCAATCAGAGAACTTGGATTTTGCGTTACCGTCACGAAACCAGTTTTCCGCTGGACTGCAAAATTCTAGCTCTCTGATTGGTCGATTTTGGTCACGTGACCTCTCAAAAAAAAAAAGGAAAAAAAAGAATTCTGGAAAATTGAAAATTTATTCCTTCTCCTCTCTTTTCCAGTTCTCCTTCACCTCTCCCCTTCTCCTTCTGCCCGTCTTCACCCCCCTAGTTTTTCTCCTCACCTTGACCACTCCCCTTCTTTTCCCCGTGATCATCCCCCTTGTCATCCATCTTCTCATGTTGACCAGTCCCCTTCTCATTCTTGTCCACGTCATCACCTCCTCTCATCCACCACCTCATCATCAAGCCCCCCCCTTTCTCAGCACCTTCATCATCATCACTTACCTTTTTTTCGACGTCGCTTCATCTATTTATTCATGTATTTGCCTGTCTAATTTACCATTCTGCCTACTAACACTTACCTTTTTCTTCAGGACAAGGAGTTGCCCCAGCCGTGAATCGAACCAACGACCTCCCGCACTACAGTCGATGTACTTATCGACTGTGCCAACCAGACGGCGGTGATGATGACTGTAAAAATTTGAGTACACATGTACTAAGCTGATTTCTATCTTCTACAGTGACTCGAAAAAAGATACGCTTAAGTTAATAGCTGTGAATAGCTGCAAATACGCGATCAAGACTTCTAAACAGCTTTTGATTCTAGTTTTATTACGGCCACAGAACATTAAGTAAAACCACAGCAAACACGAATATTTTGCTCGAGCCTCGTTATCGAGACGAGGCTTGCCTCGTTATGACAACGAGGCTCTTATGCAAACGAGTTTCCGTGACGTCAGGTACCTCCCCCCCCTCCCTCCACTGTCTCCCTCTATTGCTTTGGCGCCTGTTGTGATACTGCTTTGGGGCTAGGCTCTGTAGTGTCGATTGTTTTTTTGCCTATGAATAAAGGACACTCCCTGACAAAAATATTGCTTGTCTTATTTTGTTACGAAAGTCACTCTCGAAATTGACATGCATGTAAGTTGAGTGGAACCAACCAAGGGTAGAATTCATAAAAAGGACGACAAGCCTTTTGCTGGTGAAGAGCTAGGCGATTCAGAGTCGGGACCATGAATATATAAATATGGGGAAAAAGGACACTTTTATTCACTTAAAATGGATGCATTGTGGCATTTGCTGGGTTAAAAAATAAGCAGTGGGACAGGACGTTTCATTTTAGGTGTTTATTCTATCATTTTAAATAACTTTAACAAGTTTAAATAATTCCCGCACAGCCGCAAGCAAAGAAAAAGCTGCGTACTACGACTTCTCAATTATTTTTTTCTTCTGTTAGCATAAATGAACCAGACCAAATTTCAACTATGTTCATTATTTGTTTATATCAAGGGAGAATTTTCATTGATTCTTGCTTGTTAGGAAGTTTCTGTGAGGAATCCACGTCCACGATGGCTGAGCTGGTGGGCCTCATTATGTGAGCTGCAAGACTTGACACTTAAATTAACTTTTCTCTCCGGCATGTATGTACATATCTTTGAAACAAAAACACAACAAGTTATTTCGTAAGGCTTATTGAGACTTCGAGGTTGTTACCTTTTCGTTGAAGAAGAGCAGGATTGTTTGGGGTTTTTTTTGTTTGTTTTGTTTTTGTTTTTGTTTTTTTCTTAACTAGCAACCTTATCCCTAAGTCTAGATCTTTTGGAAACCTAAAAGTACTTTGCAGGCGAGGAAAAGACTTTCTGCAAAGTTGTAAAAAAATAGTGAGAGCATATTGGCCGGTGCCAAAAATTAAGGTGGCTTTGAATCTGCTTCCATATTTTCTTAAAAGCTTCTTAAGAGTTTCATTTTGGTCCGCTAAGTACTTTCCAGCAGGGCATAACATCACCGAGTTTCTTTACGATATGCGAGCATCTAAATGCAAAAGTAGATGTCATTTTTGCAGAGTTTACCTGTTGCTATGGTAAAATATTACGACAAGATATCGACCGTATCTTAATCAGCAATAATTGGTACTCGTAAGATACAATACCATCGCTATTACGTGATAGTATCAGTTGAAACTTTGAGCTTTGCTAGTCGCATGGGATATCCTACAACAAATACTAGAAATACGTGACTCGCAAAACCTCGCGAAGCTAGGGCTGGGTGAGCAGTTAATTTGGAGTGAAGGAATGTGCTGTCTTTGCTGAGCCAAGCGATGTTGTCTTTGCTCTGTGGTTTCCTGATGTCTCCTTCTTCTTCGCTGCTCGCGCTGAATCTGAAGTCGCCTTTCACGTTGTTCTGGAGTTTCGTTGTTTAATCTCCTTCGGCGAATATGTCTTGTCCCTTGTGCGTGCTCCTGTGGTTCATTTGCATGAGAATTTGGTCGTGTTTGACCAATACTAAACCTTTTTCACTCCTTGATGAAATAATAAACATGAGAGTGCGCCATTGTGAAGCAGCGGTTGCTGCCTAGCAACCTTCCCTTTGTCTGACGTCATTCATACTTTGTCTGCGCACTGGCCAGGCAGCAGCACGGACATCTTCAGCGAAATATGCGTTAAAGGAAAAGCGTGAGGTCAAGATGGCTGTATATCGGCCAAGTTCTTTTTTTTGCGTTTTTGTGGACCGAGACGAAGTCGAGGTCCATAAAAACGCAAAAAAAGAACGAGGCCAATATCCAGCCATCTTGACCGAAAAAGCTTGGTCAATAAAGGATTTATTATATGGCTTTCGGGGAAATTTTTCTCGCGGGACACGGCGGGTGGTCCCGAGCGGGCAAGATAGCTCCATCTTGCCCGCTCGGGTAGCCAATCACAGCGCACGATTTGGTTCATCTTGCCCGCTCACGGAGCTAGCCATATAATAAATAAATATATTTTCCGCTCGAGTTCGCGTGGCTTAGCTTCCGAGCATGGGCCTTCGGCCCGACAAATTAATTAACCTCGCTACGCGAGGAATAAGAAGCGGCTTTGCACCCGTGTTCATATCCACAGTAGTCCTCTGCTGCAGCCATGCTCTCAATCAATCGTTACAGTACCATAAGGCCAGCGGTTTGCGTCAACACCGACTATCACCATGGGAAGAGTCACACTGAGCCCAGGTCACTAAGACTAAAACAGGACACAAACGAATGGGTCCGCATTGCATGTCATTAATAATGCGCATGTCGGAGCAGTCTAATTTTGTTCATATTTGACTGCACTTGGGGAAGTGCCGCCTTTGCCACCACTAAATAACGAGGCGGCGCTATTTCGGGCAACTAAGATATACAGGGCACTATGGGGATTTATTCTCGGTTGTAAAATATGTCCGTTCGATATCTAATCATTTTTCGCAGAAAGCTTTTTCTGACCCTTTCTAGATCGACGCAAATGAAAACTTTGAAAATAAGTGCCACCCTGGCGGCGCTTCTTCAAGTAAATACGAACGTGAAATGTTCGTTTTCCCCTCTACGGTTCATTAGTCTTTCGTTGGTTTCTCCAGAAGGCTGACTAATTCGGGGTGGATAATTAATGTATGAAGGCCCTCATGCTGGTGTACCTGAACAATAAGTGGTTTACAAGCTATCTCCTGAAACATAAATGACAATTGAGAAATATAAAAGTTTTTGTGGACGAACAAAAAAGCCTAATGAGAGGCCTATTGTTTTCGTTCACCAACCGCGATGACTAAGATGCGAACCCCCTATATCTACCCTCCACTGGGAATACAGGCATGGTTTTATGTATAAGCGGCTATGCGCTCATGTTCTGTTGTTTGCTAAACCAACATGGCCGTCTGATCACGTGGTTGAAAACAAGCAATTACCTGAAATCCAGTTCATGGAACTTCGCGTTTCAAAGTTGTCGCCATTTATCCTTGTCTTTTGGACGCTGGTCGAAGTTCTAATACGTTTTCCGTTACCTCTAAAATTCAGACAGGCTAGCGAAATAAATACAGTCGTTTGAAACGTCTTGGCTTTCCACGTGGTGAACGTGTAAGCGCAAAGTTGAATAATGAAACCTTGATCAGTTCCTTTGAAATTCAAATAAGAATCTCGTCGTATTCCCATGTGGTCAAGCCGCGTATTAAGATGAGCTGCATTTACATCACCCAAGGTAAACATGATTCACTTCAGTTTGCCTTCGATAAATAGCAGGATTTTTTATTTCCCTGGGTAATTAAGGCTTCGCCTAGCCGGGGAATTCAAGGGGGTTAATTCGCCTAGGTGCCACTACACTCAACCCGCGCCACAATCCACTCGCGGCATTTGCATTCGTTTTCGTGGCTTCACCGCTTCCTCGCGCGCTCTCGCGCGAGGAACGAAGAAGCGAGGCGCGGTCACATGCTCTTCGCGCTACACTCTTCTCGTGCTGACTCGCGGTATAGATGCTGTAACGCTACCTCGCGCGCCCTCGTGAAATCGGCAGAATCTATTTCGAATTTTGCAAGAACAAAAGAAGAGTGAAGCTCAAGAGCGCTAATTGCATTTCCCTCCGTTTTTAATTACCCCCCCCTAAAAAAAAGTGGTCCTCTCGACCTCGATTCTGTTCTTTTGCTCTTGCATAATTCGAAAGTAAGCTGTAGATACTAAAAACATGTCAAAATGTCCGAAATATGCTCAGTCGCAGCGAGGATCTGTTTTCTTAACCGTTGACAACCGCTATCGTTTGTAATTTCTGAGAGTGCGCCGTTACCCTAACCTTTTTCCGTTTTCGCCTCCCAAATTCCAACAACGTATTTCATCCAGGCTAGGAGAATCTTCAAAAACTAACAACAGGAAAAAAAAACGCTTGTCAAAGGTTCAAATGTTTATTTGTCAATGTCTTTTCGGGTACATCACATATTAAAAGATATGCTTAATACCAGGTACGAATCAAAATAGATTTGTTGAATGTAAAATGATGCAAAAGATTAAACTCACTTACACATTGACACATATTTCTGATAGAAGCGCCAGTAGGTGATCAGACGTTGAAACTCAGTTCGATTGAGTTTCAGTTTGTACGATTTCTAAAACAAAACTTCTTGCACTGAATCATGGCCAAGCAGACTGGATCTCGATGAAGGTAAGAGTTAAGACAACCTTCGTAGCCTCAATGTCAACATACATATTCTCCTTACTGTTCAAATTAACAAATTGCTTTGTTCGTCTTCGGTGATTACTTTCTTTATTCTCATGACATGTCTGTTTGATCAAGTAAGCACCACTTCAAAGCAACAATAATAACGCTTATGATAACTTGAAATCCTCTGGTTTCACTTAAAGAGTTCGTTGCATTATAGCTGCACTTCATTTTAATATTTTTCAAAGCCGGACACTTTTCTTTCTTTTTCAAACTTGTTTCGGTTTCAATATGCGCGCATGTACCGTTGACAATGCGGAATGCGCCTGCGTCGTAGACCCTATTACTGATGTGGCAATTGAAATTATAGAAGAATGATTGGCGGTACTCGCCCCAGTTCTCTACAACTAGTAAGTACAGATTAGTCCTGGGGAGAGCTGAGAGGAAAAAGTTCCCGGATCGACAAGGCCCATCCACTGTATCAGCAATAACACCATCGGGGCCTGAAATGAAAAATTGAAATGCGACATAAGCAGTTGCAGTCGCAAAGATGTGGACAAACGCACTTCCGCCTGCGAATCAGACGTTTCCTTTGGCTCATGCCCGTGACAAGACAAACATTTCATCTTTTCCATCATTCACTGAATTTTGAGCTTAATTTATACGAGTCGAGTCTCTACACGGCCTGATTTGTCCGTAGTTTCGGTTTCAGCTGTGTCGGCCCGTCTCACCCCATTGTGCCTCCTCACCTTAACACCTTTATGGCATTATCCGCTCATAAGACAATTTTAGTTGACATTTTAATCTCTTATTGACAGCCTAATTCTTTCTTACCAAGGACTGAGTCATCTGTGGTGTACCCAACAACATCTTGAATGCAGCCATACTCATTGCGGAATGGTGGGATTGGTCCCCTGTTCTTATAATAATCGTCCTCCTCTTCCGGTGTCTTAACAATTCCCTCCAATGTCACCTACAACGAAACAATTGTTTTTTTTCTCAAGGGTGACCTTCGGTGACAGTGTGAAGCGATCAGTGAGACAGTTCTCCGATCTTGTCTTACACTCGTATAGTGTGACTTCCGGGATTACAACTCATCTGACAAGACCTTTTTGCAGTTACTCATGGTGTAGGGGCAACGGGTTTGCTATTGAAAAAATGTCTTTGTAACGCGGTAGTTTCTGCTTCAGCGATTTACACTCATGCACAACACTTTGGTCGACGGAAAAAACTCGCGCTGTCATCGCAAGTACCTAGTCGCAAGTGCCTATTGTTTAAGTTATACCATATGGTACCTTGGGTGCATAAGGTGAGACGCTGCAAATGCCCTGGAAATCAACCCGCTGATTTGGAACGAAAAACTTGTGTTTTGTGACAAGCAGTTTCATGATGTCTCCTTCTTTCCGCCCCAGGCTAACCCGTTCGTATTCGCGCGCGTCTTTGGTGCTGACGAGGAGAAAATCTGGGTCTGTGACTAAGTTGGCCAGGTTGTCCAGTAGATAGCACCTAAAAAGAAAGCGCAAACAAGACACACAGTTCGGACATTCTCTCTCTTGACATGCCATCTTTCACAAACAACGACAAACGTCAAGCACAGTCGTTTCCATCTCAGTTGTACTCAGTTGTAATCTCTGTCTCTGGCAAACATTGTTGCTCTCTTTCGACGAGGAGTCGGTGTTCTTTTCCGGCATCGGGACGACTTCGATAAGTTCAAGGAAGGGGATGCTTAATAGTGAAAGCATTGTGACAATGAAAGTTGCAAGCCTACAGAACGTTTCTTCAACAGTAAATCAAAGTATCTCTTTACCTGGTTTCACAAAGATGTTCCCCATCAGGGCAGGTGTAGTTCATTCCGCAGGATCGTTCTTCATTTGAGCTCTTTAACAGATCATACACACGGCGATGAAAATCGTTATACAAAATATCTAGGGCGGTGACTGCTTCCACACGATCGCCGACGCAAAAGGAGCGGTTACCTGGATACACACGGCACTTCCCTGAGATACACTGCGCATGTCTGGCAACGAAACCGACAATATCAGTTTAGGCGAATCACAACAGACGCAAACAAACAAATGAACCAGTCAGAACCCGAGGCAAAGACGTGCAGCCAACACAAATCGGAGGCAAATGCCCGCAGGCGAGACACAATACACGTTTATGTATCATAGAGTGGTTTTCAGTTGAGACTCGTAAAACCAAAACCAAAGTAACCACAGAGCCAATGACGTCTTGAAGAACCACAGAACGAAGTAATTCACTACTTGGTTTTACTATCCAATCAGAATGCAAAGGAGGTTAAGGCAGCCGGCGCGCCAAGCGCGGGAAAACGGAAAATACTAAATTGCAATTGGTTTCAGTTTTGTATCTGATTGGTTGAAAAGTTCGCGCACATTTTTTGATCCAATCATAGAGCAAAGCAAAACCTAAGTAATTGCGTAATGATTATTATAATAATTATTAGTAATCATAGTAATTATAGTAATTGTTACAATAACTTATTACTTTTGACACTCAACTGAAAACCGCTGAGATAACTTGCTGAAGTAAGATCGTCCGGGTGAGTGCAGTCCTGAGAAGGACTGTTGTTGATGACATTGACTGACGTTTCCATAACCTGAGTATTGTCGGTGGATCGTGTAAATACTCCAGTCATTGAACACGATGCCTATCTGAATTTTAACACATCGAATAAGGACCCACAGTTTTGCTTTTGCCTCGGATTGGTTGAGAAAGAGAGGCCAGATTTCTGAGCCAAGCACCCAGTGTCGTAATGTAAGCCCTAAGCAATTGTATGCCTGACACCGTAAACACAGCCGTCATACCTCGTGCAGGTGCAGCCTCCCCGGATATTTTGCACGCTGTCGCAACTATCATTAGACGTGTTTTGTGGAAGGGCCTGGAAAACAGCTTCCGATATAGTGATGACTTTTCCAATTCCGTTTGCGTCCATGTAGGCGTTCGATACTGCGGCTTTGGATGGGTTCACAAGCGCTCTATGATACCACGGGCGCCTGAGATGCCACAAGGAAAACAAAGCAATGTCAAGATATCCAAAAATACGCAGGAGTTTGATTTTTTTGGTTTCAAGCTTACTCTTAGAAGCATGATAATAAATAAGAAACCCAAGCAAAACGTTCCAGCAAATCACATCGAAAACAAAACCTATTCATCTTGAGGTATGAATTACCTAATGACCTTCTGCAAGATCAACTTAAGTCTCTCTCTGCATTCCTCCCTATCCCCCCCCCCCCCGCCAAACCCCTCTTAACTAGGAGGATTCTATCACCATAGCATCACCGGGTTTGGTTCTTAAGCCTATCGCCCTTCCCCACCCCATACCCTAGGGTTTGATTGGTCAGAAAGCAAAACCAACGGACAAGTTCCCTTCTCTTGTGACGATATGATATGATATGATATGATATGATATTTTATTATTTATGCACGGTAAAATCATCAGCTAAGATTACAAACAACGCTAAAATCTAAATTACAAATAGTAAAATTTTATAATGATTACAATAAAATACAATTAAACTATATTTATTCTAAAGCTGCTTTCCATGAATGTCGTGCTTAGTAAAATATGTTTTTCATCAGCCCAAGAGACTCTGCTTGTCTTGCTTTGAGGGGTAAGCTATTCCAGACAGTAGCACCACTATAGCTGAAGCTGATTCTATAATAATTTTCCGCGGAAACAGAACATTAAGCTTTCTTTCAGAGTCTCTTAAACTATAAACAGATTCGATTTTCTTTTAGGTCCTTTTCATTTTGAGCAAGGAGGAGATGATAGAGAAAGGACACCTGGCTTTAAGTCACTGTGTAATGGGGAGAAAGGTTGGGGTAGCGGTGAGAATACCCGCTATCTACCAATGCGTCCCGGGTTCGATTCTTGAATTTAGCGTCATATGTCGGTTGACCTTGTTGATTTCTTCTCTGCTTCATGAGGTTGTTCTCCACATATTCCGCCTTCCCCCTCTACACAACAATCCTGATGGTTAGTTAGCCGAACAGCAGCCTGGTGTGTTTTGAAACCCGAATTCTTTGTTTTAACTCCCAAATTAAGTGCATTATTCTAAAGAAAGATCTTACTTGGTAGGATCAAAGTTCTTTCTTGCGCGATTGCCTGGGTACGAGCGAAAGACTCCACTCTGCGTGCCAACGTACGTCCATGGTACATCTTTCAAAATCTCACTCGAGCGGTTTTTCCACGTTTCTTCTATTAACGACGTGATTTCCACATCTGGTCTAAGAAGTTAGAACGAAAAAAAAAAGGGCAAAGAGACTAGGCAATACGGAGTAACATTAATCGAATCACGTGACCAACGGCCATATTGGTTCAAGCCACCAATATGAAAATCACTTCTTTGTCAGAGTACAATAACAAGGGACAAAGTTTCAAGGCATTCTGAAGGACAGCCTGGTATTTGAACGGCAGAAAATTCTGAGTTCAAAATCCTAGCCACCATGTTTAAAATAGGGAAAGGCACTGAAGCCAACCGGCACAACAAAAGCGCGACACCTTACGTTAAAACTAACTTGAATAAAAAGCACGATTAAAAACGACTAATACCTTACAGAGGCTCGAAATTGTCCTTGCGGGCATCCAATACTATTATTGTCCAGCCCGTTCAGGAAACGATGGGCCGTAATGGCGATATTAGTGCTGTTTTCTCTGAACAGAAACTTGTTAGGATCACAGTAGGTCTTGGCACTCAGCATGACAGTGGAAGCCGCATACGTCACGTGAACATCGGGGAAAGATGGTAGATTGTACTGCACATTGAGACTCGTGTACAGATCACCAAAAACCTAAAGTTGGAGGTGAAACAGTGTGTATAAACGTTTTATCATCTTGCGGGAAATTACATCCTCAAAGATGCGATTCTTCAAGGCCAAGGAACAATTCTGTCACAGAAAGCACCGAGGTTTGAGGCCAAACAATTTTTTTTTCTCGAGGGGGAGGGCGTGAAAGTTTAACGCCTCAGAGGATTTGTTACTAACAGTTCTGAGCCGCACGAAGCTTTTGTATCCGCGTAAAGGAACTGACAGACCAACTGGCTATCGACAATCCTATGCTTTGCTTGGTCGCTTAAACAAGCGAAGTCTTTCCGCAAAAAGTTTACAGAAAGCGCTCGAGAAAGGCGAGGTGAGATTCCTGTGCGAGATTCCACGATTTTGGCCTCTCACAAGTTAAGGCGTGTGCTACAGTTGAGCTGATGAATGGTTCGGAGGAAAGGAACAAGAGACACATAAATGTTGACAGTGGAGTTGATTTATTCGGGGTGTGGCGAAATGTTTCTGGATAAAGAACGCCGTTTTTGATGTTCTATTATATTTACCTGCTTTAATTCAGAGGAATTGTATGCCTCGACGTTGGCATAGTAACTGACAGGTGTCGCCCTTCCAAGCGGCGGTGATGCTGGTCTGCGGTATAGCTTATCAGAGTCTGCGAGGTTGAAGGCAAATACGTACTCAGAGTCTTTGATTGACGAGTAGTAATAAGTTGAAGGTAACGTGACAAGCATCACGCCATCTTGAAAGTCTCCTTTAGGAATGCTTCGTATGGCGTCTTCGATCCTAAGCGAGCCTGTTTCTCCCTCCATCATGGACTGAGCCACGGTGTTGAATTGGACTGGTTTGCCATTGCGCTGCTCCAGGGTGCTAATGGGAATGAAGATGGGATCGTCCACAAGCTAACGAGAGAGAAAGAAGAAAAGCGCATCAATATGCAACGCACGGCTTCCAACGGGCCAATCCTGGTTAAAGCCTGGTCTTCACTAGCGACGCAAGCATAGCAACATCACTGTTGGTTTTCACTTGACATGAATGTCATATGCTTGCGCTTGTGGTTGCGTAGCTAGTGAAAACCAAGCTTAAAAGGGCCAGATAGCAGTAATATGTCTATCGACGGACTCTTTCAACCATAGAGGTTTAGTGGTATCATTGTGTACATAAAATTGCTTTTCTTCAAATAAACGAATAACATCGAGGTTGTCGTTATTGAAAGAACGTGACCTTCTTAAACCAATCAGAAGCAGAAAATTATATCCCTATTAAGCTGGCTGATAGTTGACCGCCTAAAAACAATGATAGTAAGCGATGAACTGTGTTCGATCTCACCCCTGACGGCTCCAATAACTTAGCAAATCTTTTGGGCTAAAACTCGTGACATTCATGTCATGTAAGACAGCTAAATAACGCTTGACGTTGGAAATAGAGTAAAAAAAAAAACAGGCCTTCCGGCTATACGGTACAGTTCAACACAGGTGCCTTAAAAGAACAATTTCTTCAAACTAGGTGGAAGAGGGAACAATATTTTATTCTGTTTGTCCGACCACAGCGGCTGCGAGCTTTTATAGCTTGAACGTGAGGGCAAAATTAAATACGGCTAACCTTTCAACAAACAGCAAAAAAACTCGCGTCGTCTAGCCTAAGTGGCGCGCAGGATTTCCCCAAATCACCACAACTTAGATAAACAGCGAATCAGTGATTCTGACTCTTTCAGTCTACCAATCACCACTTTATTTTGGGCCAATAAAATGAAAACCACATGATAAAAATTAATTATCATTTGGGCATATGAAGCATAGGAAAAACAGTCAAAACAAACAACATTACACACATGCAGCAAAATTAATTTTTTTGACAAGAAAATTATATGTGTGGTTTATACGGAAACTCTAACCTTCAAAGACATTTAAGTTCTGTCATTCCAGGTCCCTATGTGACAATATTATTTGCCCTATTTCTAGTGGAGTTCGATAATCTGTCAATCCATGGTAAAAACAATCCAACAATCTCTTTGGTATCTCACACTGTTTGTACTGAAAAACTCCCAGTATATTGACAATGTTGATTTAAACACCTAAGCCCATACAAAGTATTGTCACAAGTGGTAAATCTCGTGCCTACTCACAACTATACAGAAAGACTTAGTTGAGATAAATCACCAAACGGTTGCCCCCAGCGAAATCAAAAAACAAATACGCAACAAAGATTAAAAGCCATCAAGATCAAGATTGAAAAGTTATCTTTTTCTTATGTTAATTATAAAGGGGCAAATTACAATTCAAAAATCGTTAAGAAGTCATATACAATTTAAGACCAGTCAGCGAAGGGAAAATCGTCAAATGAAATTGTGTATGTTTACAAACATTTTCTTTTCAGAGAGCGAACGAAAATGAAGTTGGACGGAACCAAATCGCCACGACAAATTTACAACAAACGCGAGGGATACATGTATTGAGTTACAAGAAAACTAAACTGCAAGGATAAAGCAACTTAGCTCAAGATTAGAAGGGAAAACTTGTAGTAGACCTCAAGGTAACTAACGAAGAACGGAGGACTACACCAGTATTTTAGTTCTAATCATGGCCGGAAGTATCATGTACGACGAGTCTCGTCTAGCTGCAGAAGCTATAGTTTTCTTCATGCTATCGATAGCAGGAATTTTAGCCAACGCTTTTGCGATTCTCGCTTCGGCCAAACTGCTACACTTGCAGTCTCAGAGCCCGAATGTTCTTGTACTTGGTTTGTCGTGTGTCGATCTCATTTCTCTCACTCTGTTTTCAATACCATCGTGGTTGTTTTATATAAATGGCCAATGGATGGGCGGAGAGCGACTTTGCGACTTCCAAGGATTTGTATTCTTGTTTTCAACACTATGTTCTGCGTTTCTCGCAATGTCCATGGCGGTTGACCGTTGCATCGCCGTAACAAAACCGTTTTTTCACCGCAAAACGATGACTGTCAACAAAGCAAAAGTGGTCCTGTTTGCAACCATCACATGCTCTCTACTCTTTTCTCTCTTTCCAATCAGCTGGTTTGGTAGTTTCGCACCCAACTTACGAGGCTCTTTTTGTATGGTGAATTGGTTTCCGCAAAGTGCGTCCGATCGCACATTCTGCGTCGTATACGCCGTTCTCGGCGGATTACCCGCCATTGTGGTGTTGTGTTGTAACTTAACAGTCATTTGGGAACTTTTCAAAAGCAAGAAAAGGCGAGTTTCTGCAGCCAATGTAATTGTTCCCGTAGCAAGTCGACGCGCTATACCCCAGCCAAAATCGGCAGACCGCGACTATACGGAGACACAATTCTCAAGAACGATGGTGTTGATTTCAGTGATGTATCTCTTTGGATGGGTTCCGTTCACGGTAAGATATACAAAACAGTCGTTACATTTTAGCATTTAACTAAGACGAGCGCAAATATGAAATTATCATTTCAACAAGCCATTTTCAGGTCTACGCATAAATCTGACGATTTTTCAACGCAATTGAACTTGGGTTTAAAAAAAAAATTCGGCCAAGAAACAGCATGCAGTGTTATAATGTCTGTTTATGAAAAAGATGACCGGTTGTTTGTAAAAGGTAGTTTTGGTTAGTGGTTTAACATGAAAAAGAGTGCTTTGTGAACTTTGATTTTCGTCCATAAAAGTAAACACTCGACAGTACAGGAAATAACACCAGAAGAGAGCACCTCTCACACACTTCAGTCAGTTGGGATTTGATCCCCATATGCAGACTCAAAGCCGAGTTATTGAGCTACTCTGTACAATGTACAAAACAGCACCACAGGACATGACTACTGACTTCGTAGATTTAAACTGACATACAGTTAGTTTATTCAGTTTCTTGAATAGTTAGGATTCAGAATTGTATTCAAAGTCCCAAGAGAGAAAACAACGCTACAGGAAACGCTCATCGAAGTAATATTTGATCCCGCGAAGGTAGCTGGAGATTTTTAAACAAACAGTAACAAAGAAACGCGAGTTTTGGATTGATTACGAGCCAATTGATACGCCTCATAGCTAGCTCGGCCTAATAAAGAGTAGAAGTTAACTACGTTAGGCGCGACTGCTCGACAGACCACATAGAACAAGGCACTAAATAGCGAAGCTTGAACGCGAACACACAGTGATTACATAACCTTCAACCTAAATCCATGAGTCGTGCTTAAGGCAGCGGAGGCTGTCAAATGACATTACTAAAAGGCCTTTTAATGACCATCGCTTCAGTGAGAACGCTACCGGCTATAGTTTAATAACGCTTTCAATAAACAATGCAAGATTTGGTTGGCCAATGAATTATGGTGTTGCGAAAGCTCTTAAAAAAAGGCAATTAGGTTTTTGTTTTTTTGTATTTTTTTTTGGTCTTCTTTCATATTTAGAATTCCGAAATAACCCTTTTTTTTTTTAAAGATAATTTTATATTCACCGGGTCGAGGATGAAAACGAAGACGAGCCAACGATATTTGGTAATCACAGGTAAATAAACACTAAAAGAGGAAAAGTTAGTACTATTCCCTCCAACGATTCCTCAGGGATAAGACATTACAAAGCACCTTTACGCAATAATGAAGGTCAATAAGGAAAGATGTG
>BLFK01000490.1:639989-643535 GCA_014634185.1 Astreopora myriophthalma
GCTTCAAATCAGTAAAGTCACACACTAGTACAGCCAGGTATGCCGCCGGGCGCGTCGCAAACTACCTGTTTCTGCGGCATGAATAAAAAGAAACAGTATTGCTTCTCAGCTCTAGATGAGATACATCCAGTTTAACTGGGGCTACCCCAAGCAGTGTGTGCGGTACATAGATCAAAGTTCCTTCTTTAAGGAAACAACACAAGCCACGAACCGTTGACCCAGACACGCTAACCACTACAACACCGTGCCTTTTTACTTTTTTAATCAGAAGCCTTCGTCAGCTTTGGGGTTGCTCATGTCATGTTCAGAGTCGCGCAAATGTAACGCAACAACTTGTGCGGAGAGTCACGCAAATGTAACGCAGCAACTTACTTATTAGTGACTTTACTGATAACAGGCATCGCCACCGTGACCATGAGTCCCAAACCCGATGCGTCCAAATATGGAGATGTCCACGTGACAGTGCTGACGCTGATTGTATTGGACGCCAGGAAGCTGTAATATTCCTGCATCTGAGATATGATGTTGTCTTCATGCGTAAGTTTCTTCATAAAGCCTTGATTGTCGCAGGAGAGCTTACCGGGAAATTCCTCACCAGTGTCATTGTCCGATGTCAGGTATGAAAAGATTCGAGTCTGGAGAAAGACAGAAAATTGAATGATTATAGTCCTCATGCGTGCGGGAGCAAAATTGCGGGGCGCCATATGAACCCTTTTTTAGTTACAACAGGAGCCCAGAAACCGGAGCGCACAACTGCCATACTGGGGCTATGTCACGCCATTTCTACAGACCAAGCTATTTTCAGACTTTTTTCCCCCGCGAAAAGTTCAGTTCCAGTCCGCAGGCGTCCAAACAATTAATTATGCAAGGCTTATGATTGGCTAGCAAGGCTCCTGTGGGAGACTGAATTCGCGGGAAAATCAATCTAAAAATAGCTCGGTCTGTGAAAACGCCGTGACACAAGTATATTGAAGTTGCACTCTCCGGGTTATGGGCCTCTGGTTACACCTGATGGGCAAGGCAAACATGCAGTAACACGATGGAGAACGGGGGGAAGAGGAAACGACCGTAAGACTGAGGCTAACCAATGAAACCTGCAATAAACGAAGACTCTTGCAAAAAAAAAAATTGCAGATTCACACCTTTCAGGATTACAAACTTTTCAATAACAATTTCCCTCCCTCTCCCCCTCCCCTTTTATGGACAGTGCCAAAACGAACACCGAGGAATCGTAAGGAGGAGGCGTGGCCTCGTGGTTAGGGCGCTGGATTTGCACGCGGATGTTCCGGGTTCAAATCCCACTCCGACCAACAACTGGACTTGCCTTTGGTGGTATCGAATTCAACTCCATCACGCCTTGTAAATAGGCAACCGGTTGCCTCTTCCTAGTTAGGATTCTTAACGTCTTTCTGTTGATTTGAATTGTTTCTTTGGATACACGGCCCCACGAGCTTGCAGCTTTAAAATATCACCGTGTGTAAATAAAGGTTCTTTATTTTTTATTTTATTTTTTACCTTCCGAATAAAACTGACTTGGTGACGAGGAGAGCGAAGGTTTGGGACTGACTCCACTGGTTTCAGTGTTCTCCCAGGAACACGGAAGCGTGCAAGACGTCTTATCCAGCGTTGCGTTTTAGAAAACATTACTTCCATCAAATAGAGCTACTCACCCTAGGGCTCATGTACTTGTTCCTGGCCGCTACTTCATCCCACACATCATTCCAGTCGTACTTACAGATCTGACCAGGTACATACCCACTCCTGGTGTAGTACCCTGGACCACAGCGCACAGGGTCCCCATCATTATCGACCCCATCTGTCGCAAACACAATGATACTCTGGCATCCGGTTCTGGCACTCCCTTGAAGCAGCTCAAATGCTAACTTGAAGGCTTTTCTATCAAAATAAACGGCACAACATGGGAAAATGGTTAGTGCGAGGTTTCACGGTCTTCTTCAGGGACTCAGTGAAGAAACTCTGAGCTTGTTTCGGTACAGAACAACTAATGCTCCAGTCAATTGAAACCCCGGCCCCCCCGACCCCCAAGTGTTAGAAAACGGCTTATTACCCCGCCCCCGGAGCCAAGATGTCTGTTAAAAGTCCCGCATAGCATCCTAATGAAGAAACTCAACTCAAATTGGGATCGTTGGTCTACTCGACGTAAATGTCAAACTTTAACTGTTTTTCCTTCTTTTATTAAAAACTGCAGCCTATTTAATAAGCTGGAATCACCTTTTGCGCCGCAAGCTGGCCTTCAATATGCCGAATTTCCGATGCAGAATTCCACTTTCATTTTGATAAGCCAGACTTCATGTAAAATTGGCATTGTGTCGGATATAGAAAATGGGTCATCCCCAAAACCACTTCAGAATTATATGGATCTTGATATCATATGAGTGCAAATGGACGTGTGTTTTTAATGTCAGACACAACAGGTTCAGCAAATAAAAAGACCTGTCTTCCGCCGAAAAACGACACCAAAACGTCGCTAACGACCCACCTTTTATAGGATACTCTAAAGATACCTAAGCCAATATCCCAATAATACGGTGGATTTAAAGTAAGCTATTTATTTAAAATGAATTTCAAATTGATAGTGATGAAAACGCTTCTAAATGCTCTCATTCCAAATATTCTCAACAATAATTCACTCCGTATAAACTTTGATCAACTTAAACTTAATTATAAAAATATGTAACTATCTCGTCCTTCTCGTTCGAAGGTATTCTCATCATGATTCAATCACTTAAAATTTAAACAAAAGGAGATACGAAACATCCCTTAAAACTATATACCTTCTCCATCAAAAATATTCTCATTATGATTCTGTTACAACTTTAACAAAGTGTGCAGGCAGCTTTCCCTCTAAATGTGTATACACTTCTTCAAAAATATTTAAATTACGATTAAATCTGTTAAAACCTGTTAAAACCAAGTGGGTAAGCAACTTTCCCTCACAAAGTGTGTATCAACTGGTGTTGTTCTTAACGAAAGCTGACTTGACACCAAAGCTACCTCCGTGCAATAACCTATAGTTTGCAGAGAATAGGTGGTTACTATCTTGGTTACTAAGATCTTTATCTACACACATATGAAAACAGAGGCGAATTTCACTCATTTCAGTCCTGAGATGACAGATCTACCGTATTAGATTGTTTCATCAGATTGAAGGCTTTGCTGTTTAGTCCTTCAAGTTAAATTCCCGCTGTCGCCCCTCCTTTTGGTGATCGCGTGCTGTTAAATCACCGCCCAACCGTCCCGGTTTCAATGGCATTTTGTTAAATCCACCGCCCACCGGGGCCAACGCGCCGTTAAAAGTGCGTTAAATCCCGGCTATGGACAAATTAAATCCCCGCTAAGTCCCGATGCATAACGGGGTTACACAATGATACGACGAACGAACGAACAGAAACAAAATGCGAACTTGTTATGTTGTCAAAAACTATCACTGCTAACTGGAATATTAACTACTTGTGGTCCTCCCAACGGAGAGACCCTAATTACGACTTATTCTTCTGCTCTTTCTTCTTTTCAACAATAGACCTA
>BLFK01000490.1:651753-664544 GCA_014634185.1 Astreopora myriophthalma
CCCCCCCCCCCCCCACTCCTTAGTGCAAGCAGTTCGAAACTGAGCTATAAGTATGAAATCAAAGGGAAACAAGGTCTCGGGGCCGGCATTTCCCTCCTTCACAGCACTAAAGGACAGTCTCGGGTTTCGTATAAGCGATCCATTGGCCGAAATCTCGGGATTCTCTGGCAACGCACTAAAGGGTGATACATCGCAACGTGGTAAACTTGTAAACACGAAGATTTGTCGCTGCTGTTGTAAACCCTTGAGTTCTAATAATCGCCTCATTTCACTACTCAGGAAATCGAAGATGAAACCCAAACCTTGGTATATGAGTGACTTGCCAAAACCGGTCGGTAAAACCGCTAAAACATCTCCTTTCACCATCACAGACGCTTCCAAAACTTGATATTGCTGTTCTTTCAAAGCCTAATTGGACTTTGCTAGCTTTTGATTGCGTATTGTATGCATGCGCCGTGTAACCGGAACTCCAAAAATCTTTAGTCTGGAAGGCTCCGTGTCTTGGCGCTGACCAAAAGATACGTTGGCTCTGTGAACGAGATTGGCTCTCATTCTTCTTCGCATTTGGTCTGCGCATGCGCCAATGTCTTAGAACTGAGTTCATGTGGTCGCACTTGAACAACGTGGGAAGAGGAACTTGTCCCTCACAAGTGCGCGCGCTCTCGTCTCACGCAAGCGAGACATACTGCCGCGTAGCGACAGAGGAAATTGAAAAGACAATTGTCCGTAACATAATTACTGGAGGGAAAAGCACATTTTTCCTTGGAACACTACCAAACAAGCCATTTTTCTATGAGGACTTTCGATGACTATCGAAAACGGTCACCGTAAAATGCAGAGTGCGGACTACTGTTTTGTCGTTCTTCAAACTATGGGAATACTGTCATCGCTCATTTCCATTGACAAGACAATGATCTGCAGTCTGCATTTTACACTGACCGCTATCGAGAACTGTGTCGAGTCTGTTGTGATCGAACGAAGTGCACACATTCATCAATTAACATAGCACAGAAAGTTTGTTTTCCCATACTCAATGAACATTAATAACGTTTTCTTGAGATTTTGTTAAAGTGGAACGAAAAATGCCAAGTCTGTCCATTGATAATCCGGTTTTGTGAGAGGCAAGACTGCTGTAAAATTTGTCAAAGAGGCGTTCCCATTCTCCCCGCCTTATACTTCTTTATTCCTTCTCATCCACTGAAAGCGGCATGGTGTAGAGGCTACCTGGGGGAGAGCCTACTCACGTGACCAGCAGCCACTCACGTGCTTATTTCTGGCTTTGCCATAAGAAGTGAACATTAGTCAAGTTCTCTGCGACTATTTCGCTAGCATTACTTAATACTTACCGATGAGAAACAGAAGGAATTTAATTGCTGGAGTCGAGACAAACCAATCTTTTACAGCACAAGCCATATTACATTTTCCTGGCGAGGACGATCCACAAAATGAAATTTGAAAGTTGCCTTTCAAAAAAAGGTGGGCTAATATGACATGATGTTGTGAATAAGCTTTACAAGAGATGCCATGACCTGGCTGCACTCACAGCACCACTTTTGTGGAGATACAGTTACTTAACCAATAACAGAAAAGCAACATAAGCGATCACAATTTGTGTTAGGCTTCAGAAACGTTCAAGAAAAGTTCAACCCTTGATTTCTCTTTAACCGCTTCACTTCGGATGAGTCTGCCGACAGCAATGTTACCCCTCGTCCAAATGCAGTGCCCCTGTGCACACACAATTCCAAGTAAGGCTTTATAACATCCAAGACACTGCAAACGGACCCACCCGGCTTCAATATTTGAGAGTGTACGTTATGCAAGATGATGTATTCGCCCTCTTTGGCCAGCAGTCGGGCCACCTCCGCATGGGATCCATAAAGATACACAGAAATCACATCACTGTCTTCGCTTGAACGATTCTTGAAAGGTTCGACAATGTTATAGTCGCCACCCTCACAGTTTCGAAGGTCATGCTTCGGTTGAGTACCATCGGAAACAAACAGGACAACACAGTCTAACGTACGATGCAAAGCAGCACCAAGAACCTGGCATACCAGATCAAAGTAACAATCCGGGTTTATCTGAGACACGGTTGAAAAGTTAGTCGGAGGAAACAGAAGAGGGTTGACTTCGCACCAGTTTTTCAAGCTCTCCACGGTGTCCTTGTCACTCTGGGTCAGGGTAAAAGTGGAGCTCGACACGCGCGCCATTTCAGCGGTGACAGGTAGATCCACATCACGGTCAAAAACCACCGCGGCAAAACCGCGCGAAGACTTGGCTTGTAGCCTCCCCTGGTACTGGGTAATCTTAATGCGGTGAAGCCGTACGATGTCTCCGACCTTCTGCACATTCGGCAGTCGGGACACGCTCGGTTGGAAAGAGACGCACTCCAGCCCGCCCGATTCTGCCACTGTTGGATCCATCAACATCAACACTGAGCACATATCGGTTCCGCGACATTTCCAGGCTGGTTTAAACAGCTTAACCACTCCGTATATGTTAACAGTTGTTTCTGGTTGCAGATTAGTTAGGGAGGTGTAGCCAGGAGGAACGGTGTAATCTGCAGCCCCTTGTGAGGTCTTTCGCACGCGAGCAGCAGAGGTGCTGCTCGCCCTGTCAGGTGAAGGGGACTGACCCTGAGAGGGGCCTGGTTCGGGGCTCGCAGATTTGCACAATCGTTTGGATTCTTGAGCATCCGGCTGGGAGGGCGTCCTTTTCACACCTCCTGAAGGAAGTAACACGACATCAATCAATCAATCAATCAATCAAGCAATCAATTAATAACCCTATGACAACTTCTGCAGGGTTCAAATACACTAGTTACTACCATTTGACTTTCCAGCCAACCTGCAAATGGGTAGAGCCCCTTGTCCATATGTATTGTGGAAGTTCTGTTAAAGAGGCTCACCACAATAGAAATTACGATCGAGAACAATCGAGTCAATGGACGGAAATTCGTGTGTCCAATCATACTTTTGGAGGAAAAGCTAAAATGTTCGGACACTACCCATGTCACATTAACAGACGCAGCAAATTAAAATTTTGTCCATAATTCACCTTTGGAGCATGCCAAGAGACTTTCTGCTGGAGTGTAGTCTTTAGGAATCAAACTATTTACACTGGACGTTGGAGTTAAATCTGCATCTACCACCTTAATGTGAGGAACGGTCCTAGAAGGTGAAAATAACATGTGAATGTCTACAAAAACTAGGCAACATTAAAACTGTCCGAAGCATGGGCAAGAACAATTGGGAGAACGGGTTTGTGCTAAACTCAAAAAGTCATGCAAAATCAAGCAAACTGGAGAAACTTGTAGCAGGAAATGTTGTGCATAGCCTCGTCATCTAATTGAGTCCTGGAGAAATGTTCTCTTTGATCAAGAGAAGTTTACTTTCTGTATGAATTGAAATACAGAGTGTGACTGCTGTTTATTAACTTTGCAAAACTATGTTTGTCCGTATTAGAGTCTGAAAACTTGAAGCTCCTCAGTAAAGGTCCACATAACAAATAACCAAATTCACCCACACCAGCTTATGTCTAAAAGACATCACTTTATCCTTTTCCAAGCTCTCTAAGGTTTTCAACTTAAGTAATAGTAGATTATTGAACTGGAAATCACATTTTATAAAATAAACACTCAGTCTTCCTCAAGAAGTTTATACAAAACATAAAATTTTGCTTAAGGATTGTAAGAGCAGTGTTTTACTTTTTTAGTGGCATTAACACTGCAAATCAAACATGATCCCCACATGTACTAACCCTTTGGCAACACTTGTTTGACTTTGGTGACTTTGGCAGGAGGAAGTTGATGACATCCCTTTTGCCCCTGGAGAAGGCAACATGTCTTGTTCATCCACTGGCAAAGCAGTATCTTCACTGAGATGTCCCTCTGGATCTGCTAGTAATAAAATAATTTCAAATATGAACAAATCGAATGTGGTTTAGAGTTACCTGTACTCCTATCGACAACAATATTCGTCACCACAGTGTTCTAAATGTTGTGGAGGCCAAGTGACTCCACAACAAATTTTGACCACCGTGATGGCGATCATCATTGTCAATAACAGTACAGACAACTCTAAACCACATTTGATTTGTTTTTTACCACAATATCACTGTCAAATTTTAGTCATCCATGTCTGAGAGCTGAAAAAGGCATTGCGTGACACATTGACACAAGCAGCGTTGTCTACACTCTTATCAAAAAATTAGCTAATCAGATTGCGAGATTACTAGCAATTGTCTCATTTAAGTTCAGTTGATTTCCAATAAAGATTTCCAGTCTCATTCAAGTCACCCCTCCCCCAGACAATTCTGCCCTTGTTAACAGAAAAACAAAAAGACCCCTTATCAAAATAATTTAGAGTACTAGCCCTTTGCAAAGGAAAATCCAATTTAACCAGCAACCTGTCTGGGAGTATATTTGTCTGAATATTTGCAAGTGGCCTTCAAATTTAGTCGAAGAACACTATTGCCTACTTTTTTTCTAGCTTACTTTATCTCAAAACAAGGCCATAGCGACATGAAATTACTTCAAGTCTAGACAATGGCAATTCATATACCTGGCGTCTGTTCAATGTTTTCACCAGCCTTGTTTTCTACCACTGTTGACTGACTGTGACCTTGCGTGGCTGAAGCCAGCATCACGGGCAAATCCTTGCCCATTGCAAACTGGAATGGATCTGTCCCTTGTCCAGACTGGAAACTACTCTCGTCATTCCAGACCCTTGTTGATACTCCAGATGGTGTAAGTTCAATATGAGTGCATTGCACATTTGATGGCTTTTCAAGTGTAGGACTCGCACTTTGAATGCGCAGGCTTAGAGATTGTCCTTTGCCATCATGAGTGGGTGTTTGCAACACAGCCATTGACTGCGTGCCTGTTTCAACTGCTATACTCCCAATGCAATTCACAGCAGGCCTCCCAGTACTTGTACTTGCACTGTCAAGCATTGTATCCACAGCAGACGCATTGCTACACTTCTCAGTTTTGTCGTTTAACATTACCATGTTACTAAAACTCCCATTTGTATGAGATGGAGTTACTCCTCTGGGTCCAAGCAGAAGCTTTCCTTTTAGTTTACCCGCATCCTTGGGTTGTGGAGTATCATCAACGGTTTCCTCGGAAAAGTCACATTCATATGATTCACAGATGACATTTCCTTCTTCTGCATAATTGTCATTGCATGGTTCACATTTTTTTGGCTTTTCCCCAGGTTCTGAAGAAATTGGTAATGTTGTGACTCCATCTACTGTATTCAGTCTGACTTTTCCATTCCCATTGATCACCCACATCGATACAGGAGATTTTTCCCTCCATGCGATAAGCTGAAAATGGTGTTCATCTGTAGGTGAACTCTCAGCAATAACCTGCGTCAAAACAACTCGATCACCATGGGAGATTTCACCACCTTCATCTGCCATGTCACCCAAAAGGAAAACATTGATGATGGTAGCGCATTTTCTGTGCTTTGGTAGGTTATCCAAGTCTTCACTCAACACAAACTTGCAAAGTTTGTTATATCTTGGTGAACTTTTTATGGGGAAGACTTTTGTGACAATACCTACAACAGTTAAAAAATACAATATAATTCAGTGTGACAATTCTTCGTGAAAAAAGATTGAACACTAGTGGGTACACCATCAATCATCACAACGGATTATTGCTATTTAAATATTTTCAGGGGGGGCTGCAGCAAGGTTTTACTTATCTGTGCNNNCCCCCCCCCCCCCCCCTAGAGTTAGGATGAAGAAATGGCTCACCATTCAGATCGTCTAATCACTCAAGCATTACCCTATTATTATTTGTCAGTATCACACTATGAAAACTACTGGAAAGATTTCCGTATAACCCCATACATTTATTATGCATGCAGAATTATTATTATGGTAAAATTTAAAGTTATTCAAAGCGAATAAGTCTCAAAGGAGCGCTACTGTTTCCGCTATTGTTTAGATAAACAAAGAACTGTATGCATAATAAATGTATGGCTCATCCCCCGTGTAATATAATTTATTCGTTTCTTTGTTTAAAGACTTTTGTTCGGGTTAGGGATCATTGTTACGGATGTTTTGTTTTCAATGTTTTACGTCAGCTGTGGATATTACACCGGAGATGAGCCAAATGTATGGGGTTATACGGAAATCTTTCCGAGTGGAGGTCCGTGCACCATTTAACAGCTGCTTTGCAAGTCTACATTTTTGTGCTTCCAGTTCGTTAACCCTTTGAATACAGCAAGGGGGTCGGAAATGTACATTCGCTAAATTGAAAACAAACCAACACAAATCTGGGTCTGGTAAAAGAAGATCGCTGCACACTTTAAGCTTACCTTGGACATACTCGTCTGCCAGCAATCCAGGCTCACTGATGTCATCAATAAGTAGTCGTTTTGGCTGTGATCTTCCTGAGAAAAGTTTACAATAGCGACCCTTTCCAACCGACACAGCCATTTCCGCGAAAACACTACAAAGTCACCCTTCCCGCCGAAAGTCGTTGGCAGGTCGGAGCGACTTCGGACATGACGAATACAATCAATAACTCAATAATTAGGTTTGCAATGTCACGATAATTGCCTTATTTAGGGACCTACGTCACTACGGGTCAGGCACTAAGCTTGAAATCATGTGATTTAGAGTGACGTCACTGTTCCAAACATAGAAATCGACACCAGTAATTTTGTAAGTTGCTACTTCAGCTGCAGTTCCTCGCTCGATCGTTGCGAATACCATTTGCTATTGCTATTTGTCGGTAATCGTTGTTTCCAAACACTTCAAGATGTCTTTGTATCCTTCACTCGAAGATATGAAAGTCGATCAAATGGCCCAAGCGCAGGTATTTTATTTTCTCCTGTCGTTTCCTTCTAATATCGATACGGCGGAAACGACAGATCTTTATACTCTGACAAAGATATCTCTTCTGTCTTCCCTTAATCACCATTTGTAAGATGCAGTTGTGTTCAAGGTGAATCCCTGTGCCCTTTCAGAGATTTTCTTCCGTTGGCACATTTGCCCCTTGTGCAACTAGCACTAAGAGGTTTTGTGCATTAATTGAAGTGGGAATTTGACCAGTCGTGTGTTCCCTTGCAGGCACAGCAAGCCAGAGCTCAACAGCCTGCACTTAGTTATGCAGTAAGTGAATAACATTACAAGTGACAAAAATATACATTAAACAGTCAATAGGATGTCACGAAATCGTTAGAATTGAAGCTTTTCATACAGTAGCTAGTATGGCATTTAATACGGCACGTACATGTACATGTAGACCTGGTGAATTATTGTAAGAATGCATGTTAAGAGGAGTTCTTACATTTGTATAGTCAGCAGATTGTATTGCTCTTGTACTTGGTTTTGATCTAAGATGTGACAGTTAATGTCAGTTTTCGTTGTGTTATAGCATCATAAATTTAAAAAGTCAATAAAAAGAGAACAAAAAATGTAAAATACAAATCAAACTGAAGAAGAGATCACTTAAGGAGAGAGAGCGATCTTTCACTGGTATACTGCAACAAACATTCATAGTTATACTGCAAGTATAACCCAACTCATTACAGAACAACCAAGTAAAAGGTGTTTCCTTTTTTTCACTTAAGCCACAACCTGGGGCTCCACCTGCATTTGCTCCTGCAGTCAGTAGCAGCTTATATCCATCCCTTAATGACTACATGGGAATCAATGTTTCAGAGGATGCTGTCAGGCAACATGTGCCTGGTTATGTAAGTTGTTCACATGCTATTGTCATTTGGTGATGAATGCATCCTTTAATGATGAAACTGTCTCATAGGGAACTGGGTCTAATCACGACTCTTTTATATCTCTTGTGTAATTGATAATAGTCCAATCACTGTCTTAATAATAGTGGGCAGGTAGCTGCCGTGTGTTTGTGCCTCTGTATTCTGAGAGCTATGTGCAAGTCACGCTAAGAAAAATAATATTAGAAAAATGGTACATTGCTTGCGTAAGTAAACCAATAGAGTACATTTCTGTGCATTCCTTAGACTACTGCAGTAGTCCCCAGGCCTCAAGGTGCTGTTGTACCTCAAACCAGTGGAATGGTTGCCCCAGTGACTGGTGACAATAACTTTGGTGTCCGTCGTGCCAAGATCAAACAAGGTGTCCGTGAGGTTGTGCTTTGCAAGGATGGTAGTGGAAAGGTTGGTCTGCGTGTTCGTGCTATCAACAAGGGTGTTTTTGTTCAGTATGTGCATGCCAATTCTCCTGCGGCACTCGGTGGTTTGAGGTTTGGTGACCAGATTCTGCAGATTGATGGTGAAACATTGGCTGGTTACAGCAGTGACAAAGTGATGAAGATCTTGAAGAATGCTTCTGCTCAGAGAGTGGTGTTTGCTGTCAGAGACAGGTTAGAAGTTGGGATTCTTAACTCTGTTATGTTCATATGCCTCTCTAACTCTGATATGTTCATAATTATGTTCAAATATTAGTACATGTAAATATTTTGGAATATATGTACATGTACATGTAGCAGACTAATGAATTATTGGCTGAATTATTCAGGTAATCTCTTACAAGAAAGTTTGAAAGTAGATGGGAAATTGAGTTGACTTTGGTTACAAGTAGCTCATGGGTAAACTTTGCTTGGTGAAAATCTATACTCCTAACAATGCATGTAAAAGCAATTTCCATTTTGGTTGGAAGGTTGTTCAAGGGTGTATGCCAAAAACTAGCAGTCGGCATAAATGTTTTCTTTCTTTTCAGACCATTTGAAAGAACCATTGTCCTGCAGAAAGACAGTGCTGGTCATGTAGGATTTGTCTTTAAGAATGGAAAGGTCACACAGATTGCAAAGGACACATCCGCTGCAAGGTTTGTTTGTCTGCATTTTAAAAAATGACAGATAAAAGATACATGTAATACAACTTTGCCCTCAAGGAGTGGTGGTTCAAAATTTTGTTGACTAATCACAATGTATCTTACACAGGAATGGTCTATTAACAGAACATAACCTTGTTGAAGTTAATGGACAGAATGTTGTGGGGCTTAAGGTGAGCAAAATGTACATGTATCAACCCCACGGCTTGAAACATTTTTCTTGCCATGTTGGTCAGTTTTATTAATTAATAATATTTAGGCATCAGTCACTGTAGTTGTCATTTTTTTTTTCAATTGTAATTTATGCTGTTACTGCTTTAATAGTCCATGTGCTCTATCTCTATTACTGCTAGTAATAGTCCATGTGCTCTATCTCTATTACTGCTAGTGCTTAAATTGGAAAATTAACTGCGATGATCATTCTTCACTTTCATCTACAACCGCAGTTCACATATGAAATATTTCATATATATACTTTACATCATTTCACTCCTCACGGGAGATATGAACTCACTAAATTGACCTCGCTCCCAATGTGTGGCTTCATAGCTCAATTGGTAGAGCATCGCACCGGTATCGCGGAGGTCACGGGTTCGAATCCCGTTGAAGCCCTGATTTTTTCAGGCTTCTCCTTTCCAATTGCTTAAATTGGAAAATTAAGTGCGATGATCATTCTTCACTTTCTTTCTGCTAGTGTTCTATGACTCTAAGCATCCAAGCCTCTGGCTTTGGCCTTTCTTTATTACTGGTAACTTGTAATGATTATATCTGGAAGAATTTTGAATAAAATAATAATTGAATTGGATAATGAAGTTTGTGTGGCCAGGGTTAAAATTATTGTGGTCACCCAACAACTTCAGCTTTGCCTTATACTTGTACCCCTTTAAAATAACAACAGACAATGGATCAGTGGCAATTAAATAGGAAAACTTACTGCTGCACTGATTAGCAACAGATGTCATGCAGCGATGTCAGCTTAGAATGATATGCCTTAGTAAAATCCCACCTATATCGTCGTATCATTATGACAACTGTCAACACAGTGGAACCATGCAAACAGTTAGGGAGCATTCATTTTTTAGAAGGGGGGGGTGGGCCGGAGGAATTCAGGGGAGGGTCATTAACTTTTTGCCTGCCCAAAAAGGGAGGGTCAGCATAAATTTGACACAACAAAGAGGTGGGTCACTATAAATTTTACTGCTTCCCAGGGAAGGGTCACATTTTTTAACAAAAAATATAAAGGGAGGGCTGGGAGATTTTACATTCATGCTCATAGGGATTCCTCCGGCCCCCCCCCCCCCCCCCTCTAAAAAATTAATGCTCCCTTACTTGCTGCTTTTCTTAGAACTGCAGCAAGTGTCAGTTTTGTGCACTTTTGCTAGATTGTTGTTGTTGTTGTTGTTTTTGCAAAATAATTATCTATTCCTGCAATATTGGGCCAAAGGCTACTTTTTAAGTGTGATCACTCGTCTACCAGTGAAGGATGTGGCGCAAATAGGAACTTGAAGCTAAAGTCTCCAAAACAAGAAAGAACTGGTTCTGGACACTTAAAGGATGCAAATTTTTCCTGGAATATTGTTGTCAAACTGTTGACGCAAATTGAATATTGTATATCAGGCATAAAATTTAGGGCTTAGCCCTTGAGAGTGAAAGACAGTATTAGTGTTCTCCAGGATTCACTGCATAAAATATTTCAGTGGCTGTTTATCTTCTTTTTTGCATGTAGGACAATGACATCAAAGCAATCCTTGAGAAGGGTGGACAGACCATCACACTGACAATTATCCCCACATTCATATATGATCACATTATTAAATGGTGAGTGAAACTCCATTCTGTTCAATCTATATATGGAGCAGGCATAGCTTAGTTTCTTTCCTATACAATTGCTTTCTTTGAAAGATTTTCAAACAAATTTTATCGTAAACATTTCCTGCCTTTTAAAGTTATCTTTATGTGGGAGTGGAGGTTCCCTTAAGTGTCTTCTTTACCTTTACCTCTTCCCAAACTTTCATTTTAGCTCTGATGCACAATGATAATAATAATAATAATAATAATAATTTAATAATCACTTTATTTAAGTCTCAGGTTATTTAGCTGAGCACGAGTGCTCTGCTAATGGGGGAGACTACAAATCAACTGAAATCAGAACAAATCAAATCAAATGTTGGTTTTTGTGGAGAGGGGAAAACGGGAGAACCCGGAGAAAAACCTCTCAAAGCAGAGTAGAGAAACCAACAAACTCAGCCCACATATGACGCCAAGACTGGGAATTGAACCCGGGCCATATTGGTGGAAGGCGAGTGCTCTCACCACTGTGCCAACCCTGTTCCCCCAACACATTGTCTAATCCCAAGCACAACCTGAAGGAATCTTAACTGGGTTTTTCATGGGTGTTTCTTTCTTTCTTTCCTAGTATGGGAGAAGGGCTTGTCAAGAAGAGCATGGACCACAGTGTTCCAGACTTGTAAAGAGGATGGAGAAAGGGTAGAAAGACTCCTCCTTTTTAAACAAATTACATTTGTTACCGGTTAAACAAAATGTAATAGTAAATTAGTTACTGACAGTATGTACATGGAGCACAAAAAGTAAATCTTAAATGTATGTAATCAAGCAAACTGTTCACTAGTGAAATAACAGGTTTTGGTCATCAGTCATTTTTATTAGCTTCTTTTGTGTTGAGATAAGATCATTTTTTTTATTGTACTGCTTGCACAATAATCAAGTAGCAGGCCTGAAGTATTCAACTAACTAAACTGTTTATCTAGAACTTGAAGCACAGAATAAAAAATTTGTAGGAGTGTGTCTGTGCACTTTGCCATCTAAATTATAGTAATATATCCTTTTTGTAGTTGCAGTTGCTTTAATTTTTTTTGTCAACATGGAGTAGTCATAACGTTTATCACTGTACTTGATTTAGCAACATGCTAAGCAACTACATCGGTTGCTCATTGAGAAGTATGGATGTAACGGATACTCAAGTTTCATTTTGGACTAAACGTGGTACAAAGTAATTTTGTAAACGGTGTGCCAAGTTAATGTAATTTGTGCCCAGTTAAAATGTGAATAGAAATAAAGTTTAATCTTATGGTTCATTTGTTTTTCCATGTACCATTTCTGGTAGCTTCTTTATCTGAGTGTGTCACACAATCGCCCACTCTTTGCTGTAAAGCCTGGTTCCCAGGCCACAAGCATAAGCCAGGGGCCCATAACCTAGGAGCGTACAACTTCCATGTATTTGTGTCACGGCGTTTTCACAGGACGAGCTATTTTTTGACAGATTTTCTCGCGAATTCAGTCTCCCACAGGAGCCTTGCTACCCAATCATAAGCCTTGCATAATTAATTGTTTGGACGCGTGTGGACTGGAACTGAACTTTTCGTGCGGAATAGCTCGGTCTGTAAAAATGGCGTGACATAACCCTAGCATGGAAGTTGCATGCTCCGGGTTATGGACGCTCCCACGCCAATGTCATCCCCAGAGCCCACTTTTATTTTGGTCAGCACCAAGAACACAGACTCTGGCCACAACTAATTAATGCGCAGTCGTAGCAAAGGTCCATTTTTTGTAACGTTAATAAATCAAGACTAAGACTTCAGCTTAATTCGTTTTCCATTTTCGGAGCTAAGCTGTGGAATTGCCTGAAGCCTGAACTGCGTAAACTTAGGAAAAAACCCTTCAAAAATAAACTTCATCAATTTTTGCTTGCGGTACTTGGTAATGAGGATGATTATGTTGATGTCTCTACGTTAATGTTAAAAATTACTAATTATCATTAATTAAGCTCTAGTAGCTCTTATTATTCATTTCTTATGTTATGTGTATTATTATAGTTCTTGCTCTTCTATGTAAATTCTAGCTATCTGTGAATATATGTGTATATCTATTTCTATTATTATTATTATTATTATTTATTTATTTATTTATTAAATACTGATGTAATTTTATTGTAAATTATACAATCC
>BLFK01000490.1:674703-682203 GCA_014634185.1 Astreopora myriophthalma
AGGAAAGCATTTCAGAGCCACTGATCAGCATTTGTATGAGAAAGGGGCTTGTGTGAATATTTTGGTAGTTTGCACATGACTGCACAGAACATGTTAAAATAGTGATTTTTCTCAACAGTTTTGTCCAAGATTACAGCTTCTTTAATACTCTCCAAATTTCCCAGCTACACGCAAGAACCAATTATTGCCTTATGACATCACCAATGCAACAGGTGAAGTTTGCTAACATCATCAGTGCACTAAAGAAGACTACTACGCATGATCACACATAGTGAATTTGATTGTGGGGTGTTATAATATGTGCTCTTTCTTTTGCTCTACTTTTTTGCAGTATAGAGGAGGAGGTTGGTATTAGCGATAATTTTTTTTATATAATATGACAATGTGTGAGTGGTCCTTGTGCATGTTGACTTGTTTTTCAGAAATTCTTTTCAGGGCTGTTACGGTTACCTTATGCTGATACACTGGTGTATTCTGCAGAAAGTCTCAAATATAAACAATCTGGCATTCTCAATGAAGTCATCCAAACAAGCCACAAGGAAGAAGTCATTCAGAAGAACCTGCGGGAAAAAAAAATGGAACAAAGTCAAGAGATAGTGTCAATCCAAGAACCCAAACCTGTTGTAATAATTTATCATGCGCTGTGCTGATGATATCCTTGAAAAGAGTAAGCCACTGAACCGTGGCTGAATACTTGGAGTAACAGAGCTTATTCCACAGGATAGTTACTGTACTTCTTGAAGGACTTTCAGAAATCTTCAAGCATAGTGGACAGAAACTATCTGACTTCTACATTTATTTTGACATATTTGCAAACAAGAGCTTTCATTTCGAGCTGACTCAAGTGGTGAAAAGCCTGGACAAATCACTCACTGTTTCACATTCTCTGAGCTTTTTCTGTGCACTGTCAAAATCAAAATTGACATAGAGACATTCCAAAAACTCAGTGATAGGATCCTTGTATGTATAAGATTCCTGTTGTATCACTTTCACCAGGTCTTTGAGCACTGTGCGTCGTCGCTTGTTGGTAATGACAGCTGTTGTCAAGTATCTTAGTATATGGGGACATGTAGTTTGGATTGCATTCAGATACCTGTTAGAAAACAAACAACATAACAAGAAAGATAAACATAACTGGAAACATATAATGGTGAATATTGTCAGTAAAGAGTCTCTTTAAGATAGTAGGGAGCTTAAGCAACGACGACGTCGACGACAACGAGAACGCCACAAAACAATAGGCTTAATGAGCAAAAACAATGGCTCTGCACGCTCTGCACATGCGTTTCACATTTTGGTACAATTCTTTGCCGTTCTCGGCTAAACAACGATCTGAAATGACCAAATTTGAAGTTTTGTGTAGGACGTGAGTGCAAGACGATAAATTTTCCATTCTTTGTCTTAACTTTAATGGCGTTCATACCAATTCTGTTCCTGAACAGTTAGTAATTGTTTTACACTTGGAAAGAGTTGGAATAGGCTCTAAGTGATTACGATAATGCCAATTTATGTTTTCCAACAACGTTTTCGTAGCCGCCGTCGTCGTCCTTGCTTAAGCTCCGTAGTCATAGTTTGAGGAAACATTCCAATATATTGATTTGTTTTGTTATCCTGAGAATACTCACTGTGGTTGATACAGAAAGAGGTCGATAATAAGATCTCGTCCTTTTGGATGATTAAAGAATACAAACAGACTCCAGTGAATCAACCATGTTCTCTCTTGTAACAACTGCAGTGTTCCAGCTTGAGTCTAATAAGACAAAGAACAGAGACACACATGTATATTGTTTAACAGGTATTATTCAACAACAGTGTTCCTATCACAGTTAAAGTTCAAAATTTCCTGGCCATAAAAAGGGCAACTTTCAGTTCTCC
Organism: Astreopora myriophthalma; assembly: GCA_014634185.1. Lineage (NCBI taxonomy): Eukaryota > Metazoa > Cnidaria > Anthozoa > Scleractinia > Acroporidae > Astreopora > Astreopora myriophthalma. The sequence continues at coordinate 676,579 of BLFK01000490.1, forward strand.
TCTTGAACCTGCCATCTACAGCAAATTGTACTTTGCAGTATGTAAATCATTAATTGTCCAAATTAATGTCTGTATACACATAACGAAATCACATTCAAAATCTTCCACGAAAAAACACTGTTCCTAACCTCTCTCTGACAATGTACACGATTATAATTTAATCATTGAAACATTATAGGGGCATTGTTTTGTAAAATAACAATAATAAGTGGTGAGAAAATAACTTACATTGCTCTCAATGACATCCTTTAGTCTATTAAGGTCTTCCAATGCAGTTTCCCAATTCTGCATCAGGATTTCTGAACCTAGTTTTCCCCAAAGAGCATTCAATGTATTTCTATCATCATTCCCTGGTACCTATCAAAGCAAAAATATACTATATGATCTAAGTTTGTTAAGTTGTTGTCCTTCAGTAGCATATAGATAGAAATAATTTCAAGTTCGAATGAGGCCTAACACTACCGTGAAGTTTTTTATACCCAAATATTCCATCAGAGATCAACTCTAGTATTGAAATTGGGGCCCACACAAGGACAGAGAAAAACTCTGACCAGGGTGGGATTTGAACCCACGACCTTCGGATTTGATCACCATTGCTCTACTGACTGAGCTACAAGGCCAGAACGGGAGTAGGCCGTGGGTATATGAGATTCGAACCTGAACTCGAACTTGAAATTCGAACTTGAAATTCGAACTTGAAATTATATCTAAGTTTGTATTTCAATGAAAGAGAAAATAATGAGAAGTTCAAGATTACTACTGTTATCCAGTGACCTACACTACAAAACACAAGAGATGAGAAACTCACCAGCACACGATAAAAGTAAAGGTATTCAGCGGCACCTGAGTAGTTCCCACATTCATACTGAAACTTTGCATACTTGTACAGAGTGTCCAGCATTTCTGGTTTAATCTGAAAAGAAAGCAGACCTTTGTCAGACCGATATGAATGCCACAGGGTTTTCTTTCAAATCCTATACCACTAAATCTGTTCAATGACCATCACAGCTACTACCACCACCACCATCATCATTAGCATCATCATCAACATCATCATAATACAGACTGCGCTTTACAAACTACATAGACATCTACAAAGTCGTGTATTTTTTTAACCTGTATGATTGGTAAAACAAATAATTATTCAACGTTAACCACTTAATGTACAAAGTCAGTTTTCCATCAACATATGCCGATTTTAGAAACAGATGCAACCAAAACAAAGTCATACCCCATGATTTGTTTCAAGATATTCGAAAAGCGTACGGCCATCCCTGCAAAAACAAACAATCAATGTCAACAGTTTCTCTAGAAAATTGTAAATAACATAGGATACGAGGGATCTGCAAATAGTTTCTGTAATATTCTTCTTAAGGTTCCTTACCTCGTTGTTTGAATTTGGTTATTAAACTCTGGATCTTCAAAACATTTCACAATGGGTTCAGTCTGAGCTTGAAGGTATTTCAACTGTGTAACCACTTCGGATCTCTTTTGTACAAGTTCTGGTGAGGAAGAACAATGTGGAGTGCAATACTATAATAATATTATTATAGAGAAATTTCCACCCTTTATATTCAAATACAAATCAGATCTGTCCTGTCTTTTGGTAATGGGTATTATTGAGAATGTTTATTCAAAGAAGAATCTGGCATATAAGGGTAACTGAATAGTTTTTCCTGGGAATAATGTTAAAGGGAAATAAAATATAATTAACTAACCATCTGGAACATCCTGGTCAGGATAGAGATTTTTGAAAACATCCATGGCAAAATCAACCTTAAGACAGTAAACAATACACCAGCAATGTGAGTACATGTCTTGCAGTTATGATACTTCAGTTATGACTGGCAGTTAAGTAATATGCACCCAGTTCACGGCATGTTTTCAACCGCAGCCAAGACCCAGTACAGATTCTATGAACAATAATTATAGTTGTGCTGTGTTTTGTTTAACAGCAAAATCATAGCCTACAACTTCTGAGTTATTCAAGAGTGACTAGAAATGAGGCATAGATGCTTAAGCATTCTAGAGTCTGATGAGGACTCGAGACATAGTCTGTACATTCATTGACCTTTTAAACTTTAGTGTCGGCTTTCTTATCTTCACAGAAGGTGACCTTTACATGTATGTTGCCAAACAGTTTTTAAATGTATAGCAAGAAGACACACTTGAGTGTTCCATCTAAGTGTCCTATTTTATTGTCCTAATCTGTTCTCATAATCCAATTACAGTCATATCAATATGATCAAAAGAACTGTCTAGAAAAGCTAGACTGCTTTACATGACAATGACGTGACTAATGAACAACTGATAACTGGCAACGGGAGTTCTCTGCAGCACAATTTCTACATACTGAACTCACATACGATGCTGAGTCCACGAGTGAAACAACCCACAGCACACTGGTGGAAAGTGAGCACTCTCACTCCCCGCCCCCTCCTCCCCTAAAAAAAAAAAACCCTGCTGCCCAGTACTACAAAACAAGAGCCTTCTCTCTTTCAAAGATGGCAGCCAAATATTTTCCTTTTGTTCTTAAGCTAATAAGCCTTACTAGCCTTGGTGGAGGCCAGTAAGTCTAATTAACATACGTACATACAGTATAGTGTAGATTAATTAAGTAATGAAAGTTGTCTGTACAAAAGCTTAATTAACATCAAACTCAGTCATGAGAAAAACGTTCTATTTACCATGTTCGTGTTGCTAAGGAGATCAAGTTTTCCTTTAAGTAATTCTTTTTCATCATATATCTGAAAACCAAAAGAAAATACGATGACATTTAGGCATGTGTTTGATGATGAGGCTAGTGTCAGTGTATCATAATTTGTAGGCTAGTACAAAAGAGCAGGCACTTCAGAAGAATGCTTACATTGGGAAAAAAAAAACAAAAACAAAACAAAAGCAAAAGACAGCAAATTACTTACTTCCTTGACAGAGAGAAACTCCAACAAGGGAAACACAAGATGCCGGTCTAAAAAGCATCCCATTCGAGTAGTAAGATCGTGTTCCGCCATCTTGAAACGTGGTTTTAGGAACTTGTTCCCAATCCTTCGCGTTCCCGACTATTGAAAGAAAGGGAAACAACGGAAATGAACTGTGCAGATGGGCGACGTAGGGGAGCATTGAACTGAGTCAGTTACGGTTCAGTTTCTCAGAGTAGATTCAAGGGTAGCCTCGTATCTCTAAATTCTACAGTATCCTTATTCAACTGGAGGTTAAATGGCAGTCAAAACAAGACGTCGAAGCAACCTTGGCTTGTGAATCTCTTTCCGATGGCAAATTTCCCTTAGGAACCCAATTTGCCGTTTGCCTCTGGTTCAAAGCGAGTCTTGGTGGCCAACCATTCAAATGATAATGAATTGTGTATTTTCATTCAAATCAAACACATTTCCATTTGAATGATTGCGCTTTAAAACCGAGGCAAACAGAAACTCTGAAATGGGCCATTGATGTCAAATTTTAGTGCTTCCTTCCCACCCACGCAGCACCACAGTTTCATCAGAAACTCGTCCCTTGACTTCGAAATGTAATATGCTTTCTATGTGATAGTTTCCTCTGTATCCTTCACACCACAGTTGTAAATTGCAAATGAGATCTAGTGAGTAGTGATGGTCAAACTCGCTGTGACCTTTAGCATGCGTAGTAGAGGGAGAGGGGCGAAAAACAGGGGGGAAAAACGAAGGAGGGCCGGGAACATGGAAAAGTTCCCTCTTCCCTCTCTCCAGCTCCCCTCCTCACTGACTACGCCCGCGTTTTGTTTGTTCGGAAGAGTCAGCAATATCCTGGACAAGCGATCTTTCCGAGAGTTCATTGACGCCATTGTGAAATCGTTTCCTGACGAAGACGCATTAAGGGAAAACGAAACGAAGCGAAGCGTGGGGCGTGTTCCATTCGACCAAAATTTTGATCTTTGCAAATCGAGATATTTAAGAATAAAAATTAGCGTATTAAGTCCTACACAACGTTTTGATGTAGCAATGACATCATTTTCAAATGAAAAAATATAATTTGAATCTGATTTAATATATACGGAGTAAAATGATCGAATTAACACATTCAGTGTTGTACTGAAGATTTGTGCATGTTAAGAAATTTATTTCCCAAAGGAAATAACTGATATTATGTGACTGCGACGTCTGGTGACTGGTGAGTTATTTCCCACCTTCCAGTCGGGGAATTCGATTCCTACCATCCTCAATAGCATCTCTTATAAGGCATACAACTAAAACACGAGTCCTCTTTCGCTCTCTTCTCCAACCAAGTAAAGATCAATTTTCCGTCCCTCCCTCCCTCCCTCCTTTCTGCCGTTTGTTTATGGTGGGTGTGACGTTACCTTTGTTGGGATTACGTCTTTTATGTTGGGCTTTTTCCAAGTTACTATGCTGAATTTTAATAAACAGCCATGCCTATCAGGGCTTGGCCAAAAATCCCATACCTATGATGCAAACGGAGCTCGCCCAAAGCAACCCTTCTTTTTTTTTTTAACAAATTTATTTATTTCAAAACAAAGCATTGCTTGCAATTACTTACGTTACTTACACGACCTGACGTACATACATACAATACTTACAATACGATACTTACTCTAATTACAAAAGTGAATAAATCCGCACACGCATATACTCATACACACATATACATACCGGCTTTAGATGAGAAGAAAAAGTACAGATACTTCAGAATAGTCTTTTCCATTTCAACTCGAGATTTGACAATAGCTTAGTAAAGGGCATTCTGAATTTAGAATTCCAATACAGATGTCCTTCAGAGTTATGTACACTGACTGATTTATTCTGCCAAAATAATATGATTCGAATTCATCCCAAAAACGTCGGGCATATGTGCAATCGACGAAAAAATGGTGCAGTGTGGCGGATTCAAGCTTGCAAAAGGAACAGGAGTTGTCTTGAATATAACCTATCCTGTGTAATTTATAACTGATTTTTATAGAGTAAATAATTTTAAACTCTGTACTGAAAGGCCTTTACATAGGGTTTGAAAGCGATAGAGTGGGGTAGAGAAAAAGCTTGTTTGTAATCGTCATCAGACAAATCAAATTCACATTTCAACTCTTGCCCATTACACGGAGAGAGTGTTTTTTTTAACTGAATTGCGAGGATGATGAGAGCATAATAATCTTTAGATGTTTTTGTTGTTATATCGAAAACATCATTCTCAGTTTTGGAAGACAAATTCGAGTGTATGCTATCTAAGGTATAATTTCTATCCCCTTGTACTTTTAACCTATTTTTAACCGGTACTGAATATCGAATATGTCCATTCAAGAAAATTTGTGTTTTCTATATCCTTAGTAATTAATCCAAAGGATTCAGTGTTACTAAGATCAAATCCAATATTATTTGCAGTTAGAATTCCAGCGCTATAATATTTCTTGTAAAAGATTGGTTTATTATTTATTCTAATTGCCTGATTGTTCCAAATAATAACTCGCCAATCTTTTTCGGTTGTGAAATCATCGCGGAACTTAGACCACCACTGTAGCAAATCCACATAGAACTGACTGTTATTGTTAAGATCTTTAATATCCTGATTGCAGCTAAAAAGCAGAAGGTCTCCTGACTCTTTCAATAGGTGCATAAATATGTTTTCCATGTGCCTGCATTAGTG
>BLFK01000490.1:689703-692994 GCA_014634185.1 Astreopora myriophthalma
CACCTGAGAATTGAAATGGCCGAAAGAAAAATAACATGTTTAAGAAAAACCCGTAGTAAAGGAAACAGATGGACAGAACTTCTGAAACAGTTATTATCCATTGAAGTTTTGTTGGGATCCATTCCTTAGGATGAATATCGCAGATCAGCTGCGTTTGATAACTGAAATAATAGACAAGAAATGATACGAGCCCAGCTATGGAGGCGCTCAAAACAGATATCAAAAATCCAAAGCCAAAAGAACTCTGTATTGTCCCGAAAATCGATGGACGAAGAAGTTTCCATGCCATTGCTCTTTCATGGTGGACCTCCTGTACTCCCTCGTCTTCAACTTCTGTCGAACACGCGTCTATAACTTTGAAATTAGGGTTCCTTGCCCTCCGGTAATCAAAACAAGTCGCCTCGCTGTTACGGTACTCCTGGTAAATGACCTCATCCGTAGGTTCAAAATCCCATTGTTTGCGTGTGTCTTCTAACGCATGGAAGGCAAACAAGTCACCACATGGACCCTCGTCTTCGTCAAAATCATAATTTTCCGCAACACTGCGAGTGAAGTTAAACACGACGCGGCTTAATAGCTCTGCAATGGTGTGGGTTAACATTTTTGCCAGTTTATAACTAAATGAATGATATCTGCGTGAAATACACAAATCTATGCCCGAATGAGAATGTGTGCTTCAGCCATCGCTGCAAGGCAGTTTCGTTAGCTTTGTCTCGAAAACCGAAGATTTTCAAACAGCTCTGCATTGATTGGATAATTGAACAATGCATCGATTAAAGGTAAGAGCTCAAGTGCTTTAACGGACATTGACACTGAAAACATGCTGAAACATAAAATTAACGAGGAATTCGACAGCATCGCGAAAGTTTGCGATCGAAACGTCTGCTTTGAATCTGTTTCCCTTGGACAGTTTTCCTTATCAACCAATTTGATAGTACCAAATTTCCGAGTCCTTCACTCCCCACCAACATGTACACAGTATCACAATTTCCTTAGAAACAAGGCCCTTCGGTTATTTTCATAGCTATTATTGTTATTGGTTCGACTAAAGTAGAACACATACTATTCACGACGTTTCGCGGGATGTCCCGCGACAAGAGAAAAGGGGGAAGAGAGGGCATCCCCCATACATGCCGTTTTCCATGGGTAATATGTCTCAAGTTATTTTTAGATCGACTCCCACGCTGTACAGATCCCAAGGGGATTAGGCAACAGCCAACGATATGGTGGGCACGTGTTCTCTGAGCGTGGGCTATTCACGCGGAACACATACCCGCCATATGATTGGCTATTGCTTAATCGCCTTGGAATCTATACAGCGTGGGAGTCGATCTAAAAATAACTTAAGACATATCAGCTATGGAAAAGGGCATTTACGGGGGGATGCCCTCTCTTCCCCCTTTATTTTCTCTTGCCCGCGGATATCGGTCTGGAGGCGGTTTGGACGTAAATAGCACTGACAATAACAATAAATTAAAGAAAAGAACTTGATCACATCATACCCAAGAAACCAAAGAATAATAAAGAAACGATTTCGAACAGGTTACACAGTTACATAAAGTAAACATTGCTGTTTCTTTTACCTTTTTATCATTTTTAGGACATACGCATGCGTATGGACACACCGCGTATTCCAGTGCGTACCAAAAATGTTACCGTGCGATATGGAAGCCGCCATGACTACATTTCTCAAATATATATCGCTCGAAATCTTTGTCTGAGTTGAGCCAAACTGAGCTGCCAGGGGACTGACATTTGTTTAACGCACTGCCTATATCGAGGATAGGTATCCGAAAGCTGGCGAGGGACCGGCAACTCAGGGTTGGTATGAGCGATCCGCGGGCCGAGATCTCGTGTGTTATTGTTATCGTCATGGTACAAGGGTCTTTCCGTAGATAGGACAACAAAGAGTTAGTATTCCAGTTAGCAGTGATAGTTTTTGACAATGGACCCTTTGCAGGATCTAGTCACGTGTCACTTATCGACGCCATACTGGGACGGAACCCCAACGAGGCCTGCTTTGTTACATAAGGAAAATATTGACCACTGAAGAAAATAAGAAAACTGCTACGAAACCAATTTTTTTGTCTTTGAAATAAATACACAGCGTCTGTCTAGGATCTTTTGTTAGCAGTAGTGCTGCAAGGCTTGCAGCACTACTGCTAATCCCAATTCAATCCCTACACAGGCCAAAACGTTACAGTTTGTACTTGTGCGCAATGAAATATACACTTGCAATTTTTCTCAGTTTAAGACCTATTGATTGTCTGTATCCTGGAGTAAATAAACAGCAAGCAGCTTCATCAACTGTTAAAAAGAAAATGAATATCTCTATTTAAATAAAACTAAACTACGTACCAAGCATCGTGGAAGCTCTTGTGACTGTTTTTATTTTAAATCACATAAGAAACTTGCGTTTAATACCTGGTTGCTATATACTGCCAGGCGTGAGTTGCACTTTTATAGCTATGGTGTACCTTTTCCGCTCACAAGCAAGTCCACTTCCTTTATGTTAAATCCGCCCTTTTATCCCGGCTCTGTTAACGCAAGCTCTTAAATCACCACTCAATGTCCCCGGTTGAACAGACATTTTGTTCATTTCCCCGCCCCCGTAGCCAACGAGTTGTTAAATAGGCGTTAAATCCCGGCTATGGTACGAGGGTCGGGGCGACGTAGGATTTCACTTGACTAATGCTTGACTAAAGTCTAAACACACGCTGTGTTATCGTTGAAATGTTGCCAGTGAATTTTCTTACAATGTTAACATGGGAACTTTCGTTGTGAATGAATAGTGTGAATGCCTCCTTCAACTCATCGATACGAGGTGGAGGAATATTCAGCAGCGCTAAAATGCTTGCAACCTACTTTTAATCGAAACTTTTAATCAATTAATTAATTTAATTTTTTTAATTAATTCTTTTGCAATACGTTGCATTGCACCTGTCCAGGAGCCCATATTTAGGAGCGTTCATATGTTATGGTCCGGGCCATTAGCACAGGAGCAGACGAGGTTGTTTTTAGTTTTTGAAATTCCTGCGAAAAGTGGTTGCTATGGTCGCAAGCGCTCTTCTCCGTAAGAAAAATAGATGGCAGAAATATTGAGCTCTCAATCGCCATCATGCTAAACCATTTAATTGGATGCACGCGTCTCCCTATGTTTTTAGCGCGCGAAATGTCGTTCCAAAAATAATTCCTTCTACTCCTGTGTTGGCGTACGAACCCAGTGGTGAAGATCCTTAAGTGGCACCTAGTTTGGCGGGGGGGGGGGGGGGGGGGGTGACTCCCGCAAAA
>BLFK01000490.1:693004-789661 GCA_014634185.1 Astreopora myriophthalma
CGAAGAAAAAAAACATGAGTGATTGAGGAGTGGCCACGATCCCACTTTGAATCTATGGCGCTTGGGGTTATTTATTCCAAATGACTCATCACTGCTATCACGAGAGCTTAGCGGCGGACGAGTTACTCTGTTAAAAAGCAAAACAGAAGAAATGTATAAGATGTTAACACGGCACAAAGTGTTTAGACGTCCGACGACCCAACGTCAAAAAAATAAATAAAATAATAATAATAATAATAATAATAATAATAATAATAATAATAGTGATAATAAATACTAAATTGACCACTTCCCTTAAGGGCTTTTCAGGAACAATAAAAGAAACAATACAAAAACAGAGTTAAAAAACCCAGCTGGTGGAAGACCGAACGGTTGGTTATTTACAAGCGCAACCGAAGAGTTAACCCAGGAACTATTCAGAAGGCAATTCCAGCCAATGGATAAAGCCCGCCTTGATCCCGGGACCCGCGGATTTCAACTCCAGCGCTCTAACCACTCAGCAGCCACACTGCCTACTCCTATAATATCTATCTATATTTATCGATCTCAATATATATCAACAGCACGGAGGAAACAGAATTAAGTGTTGCTACTGCATGCAACCTGAATGGAATGGTACTCAATAGAAGGATTAGTCAAATCCCAAGACCTGATTAGTTTGTTTTCCCGTTAAAACAGATTTATGCCCCAGTAACAAAACACACCAATATAAGCAGCAAATCTCTCAATTCAACAACGGTGTGGACTGTAAATTTAAGACAAAAACCACTGTTTTGCAGCCTAACTACCGCAGGTCCTACCCATGTTGTGAGGAGACCCACAATTATTACTGGTCCTCTTTAGATTCAACATCACATTTTCCTACTTGTAGACACCGGATTTGTCCTTTCTGAAACATAATTAAAGGAAAAGTGTTTGCCAAATTCAATGTTGACCGGCAATCTGCTAAAAACATATGGAGGAGCAGTCTCTCAAAAGGACTTACACAAAGCAGTTTTTTTTTTAACCTATAACACAATAATGACGAGGAGAGGAGATGGTCTCCTTCATTTATCCGAACTTTCCAAGGTAGGGGGATGCTTGCGTTGCGTTGTGAAATGTATAAGAAATGCCTTTGTGTATAACAGCGCCTAAACTTTGCGGTCGTATGGAGGGATGAAAAAATGATATTTGCTTCTCAAAAGGTATATATTGGTTTATGCTGAGTGTGACATTTTTAACAAGTTATTTACCAGCTTCTAGTTGGGGCACACTCGCCATCCGGGACTTTATTTCATAGGGTCCTTCATAAGGCGTAAAAGGGCTCTTTTGCTCGCTGCTCTACGCAGGTCAAGAACAGTTATCCCTCCCTCCCTCCCTGCCTCGCTTTCTTCCTCCCTTCCTCTCTCTCTCCCTTTGAGCTTTGAATCACATTTGCTGGGATCGTATCTTGTATACACGTACATTCCCAGGTTAAGACGCCGAGTCTAAACGGCCATGCCCATAATGGCTTGGGTCCAAATTGTTCCATTAGGATTGGTCATTATTTGTGTTCCGGATGAAATGATATATGAAATGAATCATATATTGAACTGAGGATATGAAATCAAATGAAGCTATGATCCTCGCAGTTATAGACGCAATTTTAGCAATTGCGTAGAGAAGCCTGAAAAAATTCAGGACTAGTATTTGGGTTGCAGCAAACATAGCTCGCCTGAAACAACACCTTGCCAACAGTCATTAGCTTTCAGATAGGGAGCATGAAGCATAAATGGTATCACTTACCCCAACACAATAACAGTGAGAACAAGAGTCTTTTTTCCAGGAATCGCCCTCATAACGAAGGGTACCTTGAACAATTCCACAAGATTTCCTTACTCTTGATCCTTTCCCCTCTGACTTTTGTTTCATTTTATCTACCTGTGAAATTCCACACGGATAACTATCAAAAAAAGTAACAAAACATATATATGACATTTTTATCGTCCATCGATTCATTGAGTGTGTCCATCAAACTTTGCCGTTGTTTGTTAGGAACCGCATTGGAAGTTTTATACCCATTTCCCCCTCACATTTGATCGTTTGCCCATCCTCGCATCGCTCGCTTTTGGCTCATGTAACCGCGTATGAGCCACGAGGTAGGCATGCGCTTAGACGAGAGAAAATACCAGGGCATTTGCGTATGAGCTCAGCAAATGCCTTATAGAAAGGATTAATAACCAGTGGCGGTACTTTTGGACATTTTGGGTGAGCGTTGTACCTTGACGATGCACCCCGATACTTCAGCCCGTGGAAAGCTTACACCTAACCTGAATATCGGTCCCGCACTATCTATAAGATACCCGTCCCCGACAAGACAGCGACCGAGGGAGAGAAATGTCGGCCCTAAACCATGTGTGATAGATCTCTTACCGATAGCTCACAGCTCGGTACCACTCAACCACTTGTATGATTTCAAGCGATATGTATTTGCGAATGTAGCCATCAGTTGTGTCTTCCACATGGTGCGTATTCAGTGATCACGCGCATTTGCTAGCAAGGACAGACTGCAGTGGTAGAATAATTGGGGGAAAAACGCAATCTCCTTCAAATTTGTAATTATAGTCCTCTGCTATCATTGCCAGAAAGGTAATTGTAAGATAAACAGTTTATTCGATGGCTTTCCGGTTGATTTCTTTGTTTGTGTTGATTCCTTGAGCTTGATCTTGGAGCAGTGACTATTTTATTTCATATTGTTATTTTCCATTTCTTTTCTCTACTTTTTATGTCTGCATTTCAAAAAATACACTCACCTGCTCTTGAAGATTATTGAATGCTTCTCCTAGACTCGTTAACGTTGAGCTCATAAGTTCTAATTTAAGTTCAAGGGATTCGACTCTTTTTTCTAAACTTGGGCCTCGCTCTGAAGGAAAATCAACCGTCTCTTTACCAATCGTCTCAACAAGTGATACAGCAGGCTGTTTTGCGTCTTGCAAGTCTTTTTTGGTTGTTTTGTGATTTGACTCCGTTATCTCAGATGGATGCAACTCATCAACCGCGCGTCTAAAACGACGGCTTTCCACATGGTTGCTAAAGGTAGGGGTCCTATCATCCACAGAACAGTGAGCTGGAAAAGACAAAGGAAAGGCAAGGTCATTAAAAACACGAGAATACCACATGTGAGTTTTCATTTGCGAAGAGTTAGTCATTCACGTGTTCAAACCGGTTGCTAACGGAACAACTATCGGAAAACTCTTGTACTCAAAAGTCGTTGTTTGGTGGTTGGAAAATTTTAAGCTAGCGCATTAAGCTGCGAGGAGTCGACGTACCAGATTGTATACAAACCAATATACAAACCCTCTTCGCAATACTTCCACATGCGCAGATCCATACGAGGGATGGAAGAACACGTAACGTATCCCGTGGGGTATGTTGCGCGGACGAAAACGTCAGGTTGAATACGATCGATATTGTCTCCATTGTCACAAACCACGCGGGCTAATGACGTCTGCTTGATCTGAATCAACTGAGAGTGATCAAAGGTAGAGGGGCTTTCATACCAAAATCTGAAAGGAAGAGTTTGTATGAGTTAGTTTGAAAGCTGCTTCTCTCTCTATGACTTGACTTGATTTAAATGGCAAAGTCACGCAAGGAATGATTCTATTTTGTTCATGATGATGATGCTTCATGACTAACAGGAGCACGGTAGTTAGGATACAGGGAACGTTTTACTTTATCACCAGGAGTTAGTATAGCCTTTTCTCGAAAGTCCCGAAACCTTTTCGGGCCAGATCGAAAAGCGACTTTTAAAACTACGATATGCCTATTCTAAAATTGTTGTTGTTTTTTTTCTATCATCTTTTAAAGACACGAAAGGGTAAGGTTGTCACAAGATTTCATGTCGAGAAAAGTCTTCATTCTTGAGCGGGAAATATGGCACTCGCAATCGACCCGAAAAGTTTCAGCCCTTCTGAGAAACGCACACATGGATTGCAATAACTACTCGATAACGCGACTCTGACTCTAGACAGGTACCCTACTTTCTCGGCTGCGATAGGTTATTCATGCGAGAACCATTTCCAGATGATAATTTTTCATCATCATCGTCGTAAACCAAACACATTAAAAAGGACGTGTTAATTGTAGAAAGGAACAACAAACAGGGTTGGAAATAGGAACAGGAACCCGTACTGAGGGATGGACCATAGCTACAATCTGAAATATCATCCGTGACCTCGCCCTTACTCCCATGGACCAAGCAGAGAGACTCAACCTGGGGAGGGCCATCTCCAACCAATACTAGCGCAAGCATTAAAACGTCCATGGGTCTATGATCATAATTTCCATACCTGTCTCCAGCTCTTAGACGTCTAAATTGCTCGGCTATGATACAAGTGAAAGTAGGTCCCAACAGCGAACCGGGGACGAGTTCCTCTAGAAGTCCACCCACCCATAAGTCAACATTTGAAGGGTTCTTGTACAACTCATGTAGCTTCTCTCGAATATCAGCGCCTATTATCTCAGATTTAAATTCATCGAAGGTTTCAGCGGCAGAAAGGTTGCAGAGAACGCGCCAACTGTTATAACCTGATGGAGACAGCAAAACAAAATTGATTACCAATGGACGACATTAATCTTGAAAGGCATTTCTCGAGATGTCAAAACCAGTAAGAGCGATTTCTCTCAGTATATGTAGATGCCACACAACCTGACAATGATAGAGGGACTTCACGGAAATATATACAACCAAAGATCTTTAAAATGTCGTGTCGCTTATCGTGCCGCTTACGCCGCCCGTACTTTATTCAAGGCCTGAGTAATACATAAATTATCAATTGAGTAATCACATCAAATTAAAACCAACCTGGCAAAGCATGGTCCCTTCCTCGCTGAATATTGAGGGCAGCAAGATCCAGAGCTACCTCATGAACCATCTCAAAGAGCCTCTCTGTAAGCTCAGAGTTCAGAAGTTCGTGTTTATCATCCCGACTTTTTGCAGCTCTCCCGAATAGGCCGCGAAGGATTGGATCAACACCACCCTCGGTGACCAGGCGATAGGGAGAGAAGAAGGCTTTGTGAAGGGGGATGTTGCCTTGTTCAATAGGCTGAAACGAAGAATTAAGACGAAATATAATGGGATTGATCAACCCATGGCCGAATCTGAAAGCCGCAGTCGCAAACGAATTCACAATTCCAGCGTTGATGTTGGGTTCGTATCCACCATAGGCCCCCAAAAGAGACATTCCTTGTGGCCCTAGAATCTTAGGGAGCCATTCAGTGTAGGTAATATGCTGCATTTCTGCTCCGACTATTTTACGCGCCTCGTGGTATACTTGATCATCGTTCCAGTGTGGATTCAAATCTCCCAGTTCCTTAGCAATGCGATTATGTTCACGCATCCATATTGTGTGCATCGACAACAGGCCAAGCTGTTCGTTGGCGCGGAAATCTCCCGCTAAGAAGCATGGGACGGGGCTGTCATCGCGTTGAAAACATTCAATTGGGGTGTCGCGATTAAATGGAAGCAATGGTTTTCCGCTTCCGATACTGGAATTCCACTTTAGTAACCCTCTGCTTTCAAGATCTCGGAGGTTTAGCACCTCCTGTTCAGATGAACCATAGACATTCGACCCATCGATGTAAGACGTGATCTGGTTCATCTGTTCCCGTGGGGTTACAGCACTGAAAAACACGGACGTTGTTCCCGTACCACAGACGGCGCTTGAGCGCGTGAACTGCATGCAACTGTGACCTTTGATGCGATGGTCGTTTTCTGGAACAGGAATAGGAAAACATGGTGGCTGATTATCACAAAAGCTGTATTGCTTAGTGCAATCCAGACCGTCGCTGAATCGCAACGTACTCAAACTGCTCACAATGAAGTCGATATCGTGGTCAACAAACTGGCCCCACTGCATCAGCATGTGAGTGTACTTGTCGTCATCGCTAACATTCTTGGATGAAATCAATTGCGTTGACACCAGACGCGCGCTTGGTTTTCCTTCAGTCTCTTGCCATCCAACAGGCGTGCTGAACCCATTTTCATACACAGGGCTTAAGAGCCGTTGAAACGGCGTCAGAGACGCGCCCCACATCGGATGATGAAGATTGTTGCACGTGCCGTCCAACGTGCGATATTTGCGGTGAGAGCACATATCGGTGCAGTTATTTATACGGCGATGCGCGCTGCAGCCTGACAGATTGGCGATCATGTTCACGTGCGCGGGAGAAAGCAAATGAAAGAAGTTGTACTTATTATTGCTAACGTTCACTTTGTCCATTTCCTTCACGTGTTCGTGCACAAGCTGAATCGTGCGTTCGAAAATTTCCGCCGCTCGGGCGATCTCCTGTGCGGCGGGTGAAGGGAAGCGAAACAGAGCGAGAAGATCGCTAGGTCTTCTTGGTTTTGGTGATGCAAAAAGTTTCTGTATGCTGGCGTTTAGGGCTCTGTCGATATTGTTTTTGGCTTTAACTAGAGATGAGTTGACGACATCAGTGCCAATACGGTCTTCGTCCGTGGGAACTGCAAAAACGAAAATCCATGCACGAGTTAGGTGCGTTGTTTTATTAATTACAAATAAACTCGTAGCATATAAATAAAACAAGGCTCTGCAAATTAAAAATGGTGATAAAATACTGATTCGGCGTTGAGCACTGAAGTACGAGAGATACAGATGCTCTATAAGTAAACTATCGAGTACGTTAAAATTCCGCCGAACTTGGAATCAGAGTAGATAGCTTGCAATCGCTGGACACAGCATTGTATAACCTCAATCTCTGTCTCAATCGTTCTTGACGTAATGTTTTGTACCTAAATGGCTGTTTAAAACTTTTGTACACGCTTCCTGTACACGAGTTCCTACAAGGGCTTCAAGCTAGAGAAATTCAGCAGCACTAAGGCTCTTACTTTGTACCGTCAGAGTCATCTGCGCAGAAGCTGCACCAATGCTGTTGCGAGCCGCACATTCGTACCGCCCTTCATCAGCCTTTCCAACATCCCTGATGGTTAAAGTCCCGGATGAGCTCACCGAGTACCTGTTTGCCTCCGTTAAGTGCACATTGTTTTTAATCCATGTTATGATTGGTTTGGGAGCCCCAAAAGCGGAGCAACGAATTTCAACTGTTTGGCCAGCGGCAACTATTATGTCTGTCGGCGCCTCCACGATGGATGGAGGAACTATTCAACAACAGAGAGAAGACAAAGTAAAATAATAATATTTATTCCGTTTTATATGGAATAAATGGGTTTATGCACTGGTTCTACATAATTTCATAACGAGGATTGTTATCTTTAATAAACGACCATTCGCTGGCCAAAGTTTGCCAAACCAAGAGTGTGTTCTTTGTAACATAGAGCCTCAGCAAACAAAGTTCGAAGATACAATGCTTTCAAGTTTGACCATAGCAATGTTAGATACCAAGTACATAAATGTCGTTAACGAAACGGAAACTGGCTTGAAAATATCGATAGTGTTTTCCTTGATAAATTGCAAAACAGCACAGAAAGCTGGAATGATAGCATCTTATTTAGAGTGTCAATGACATCCCTTATAACCTCAATCCCCCATCCCCCTCAGGGACTAAAATATCAATTCCCACTGAGCTGCAAAATCCTAGTCTTTAGGAAGCGTTCTTTTCGCTTCCATCCAATGTTAATAACAGTGACTTACAGAACCATTCCGCTTGAATCGCATCCACGGAGTCTTGCTAGCCTAGGAAATGCCTTTTGAATGATTTATTTTTTAACAGGTGCATGCGAGTGAAACGTATACGAATCACGGTCTGCCTGGAGGTGCCGCTTTCTAATACACTTCTGTGCTTAGCAATAAACTGACCTCGTGGTTTTACAGTCAGGAAGGCTCTCGCTAGTTTCACACCAATGACGTTAATAGCTCGACACTCATATTGTCCTTGGTCGCTGGGTGAAGCATACACTACCCTTAAGGTGCCGGATGGCAGTAAAATGTGGCGGTCTAGCGATGGAAGTCGTCCACCATTTTTGGTCCAAGCAATATCAGGGACTGGGTAACCACTTGCCTGGCATTCAAGCTCAGCCGTGCTACCTTCCAATATCTCAGTGTCCTGAGGTGTTACGGTGATTCTCGGTGGAGCTGAGAGGATAACAGAGAGAAAATAGGGGAACAAGAGCTGTTCAGCCATGTCCAAACGATAACTGCTCTAAAACAAGCTTAGATCGATTGGAGATTGGTTGCATGTAAGCATGTCATTACCTGTTACTACAAGTCTCGTGGAAGCGGCTACTCCTCCAGCGCTGTTAGTGGCTCGACACCTGTACATGCCATAATCCATCATGCGCACAGCCCGTATGACCAAGTCCCCCGATGATCTTATTTCAAAACGAGGATCCAAGGCCAGCGGCAGACCCTCTTTCCTCCATTCAATATGAGGCCTGGGATTACCGCGGGCGCGGCAGATGAGGCTCACGGAGTTTCCTTCTATTGATTCTACTTTAGACGGAGGGTATCGAACAAGTCGCGGTGGAGCTACAGGATAAAATGTTTCGAATCAGTATTGCATGGGGGTTAATTACAACGAACAATCCATCGCCAAGAGATCAGCATCTATGCCTGCGAGAGAAACAGGGTAATTGCCGCGACAGTATTCAAAAAGTTAATTCAAAGGAAAATAACTTAAGACAATTTTGCTTCATCGACTTTTCATGTGAACAGTCCTGGAAACTGAAAAGTTTTTGCCACACTTGAAGGCAATTTCTTATATCCTGGCTAAAATAAGGGCCACTCATCCAGTATCAATCAGGTGCTACTTGCTTATGCGGTATGATGATGATGATGATGATAACAGCGATGATAACTGGCTGTAACATCGGAATCAGATCACTTAATCGTTGGTATTAAGTTGGTATTATCGGTATTAAGCTGTGGAGTCAACAGACTAGGTATACGACACTCTTCGGCGAAAGATAATAATATATAACCACAGACATTATTTGAGGAGCCTTTTTTTTTGCACGACAATTCAGTTAGCATGGCTTCTCCAAGGCAATGTTGCATTCCAGCAGGGTTTCAGAGAATCCAGCCAAATCGTAACACGTGTAAAAACCTACCTTCCACGCCATGGTAATTCAAAACGGCTTTGCTCACCACTTCCCCAGCCGAGTTCTGTGCAACGCACTCGTAATTTCCTTCATCGGCGATCTTAGGAGCAATGATTTTTAAGGTGCCTTCTTTGCTGACGACATGCCTCTGGTCCTGCTGTAAGGGTTGGCCGTCTTTCCACCATGTTATGTCTGGGGTAGGATGCCCTGTGGCCAAGCAACTTAGTAGCACTTGGTGATCGCTGACTGATACTTCTATGCTGGCTGGTGTCTTTAAAAAAGTCGGTAACGCTGTGACAGACCGTAAGAAAGAGGTTGGATCAACTACTGTTCAACTGGTAACAGAATTAAAATGCCGCCTTTGCTTTGACAACTACCAATGTTTAGACTTTCTAGTCTTCTCGGATAAGGACGATAAATCGCAGGTCCCGTCTCATCGAACCATTGTATGACAAGTATCCGTTTACTGTGCCATGAAATAATTATTGTTTAACGTGAAACTTACTGCAGTTGAAGTCCTTGGGTGCAAGCCTTACGAGGGATGTTCCTCTGAGATCATCCGGTGCCCCGCAGGTCGCAGCATTTTCAGTATTAGGTGTTTTTTTAAGTAGCCTCGTCAACCAAAGCATCTCGCAAGTGCAGTTTAAGGGGTTGGAATCCAGCCGGCTGTAGACAGCGCAAAATAAATGCGATTTAGAGCGGTTTTCAAATGACTGTCGAAAATAATTACGCGATTGCGATTGCTACGCTTTGTGATTGGCTTAAAAATCTCCCGCCAGTTTATCAACCAATGAGAAGGAAAATCAAAACCAATCGCGACTTACACGCGCGATTTTTCCCACGCTTTAAGCAAGTTACGTGGAATTGCTACGAGTTTTGATTGGCTCATTGCGCTGTTTGCACCTGCTTTGATTGGTCGGAGTAATATCGGTTTTACGACACTCAACTGAAAACCGCTCTATTAAGCGCCCTTTTTCGAATACGTTTGGCATTAGAAGAGGACAAGGGATCTTTTAAGAGAGTCGTGGACATTCTGCGTTTCAAAATTGGTTTATCAGATTAAACCACCAAACCGACTAGCAATGAAGACAGCGTCTATCGTGAGAGATGAAAGGGCATGCAGGGAGAGGAGTAGGCCGACCGTTAATTAGCGAAACCGTCCAGGTCGTGAATTCTGTCATGAAACAAAACGCCATAATTTTAAAGCCATACCATCGAAATTATGGAGTCGCAAGGGTGGGGAGAGAATTTCTTGATAGCAGCTGTTGCGTTAAAGTATCTTATAACGATGCGATGATCTGGGAAGGTGCAACAAAATAAGCAAAACTGACAATAACTCACAGTCTTCTCAGAGACTGCAGGTTCTCAAAGAGTCCTTTTGGAACGGACTTCAATCTGTTGTGATGAAGATACCTACAAAACAATGTGGCATGCGTTAACTGTTGCGTCTTATAATTAAACAAACAAATGCAAGTAAACATCAAAGCAGTATTGTAATAGGGACCGGAGAGGAAGACAATTTAGAATACATTAAAGCCGTTAATGACTGGATGCGCAATAAATGACAACAAACACAAGTTGGGCGTAATTAATTTGGAGCAGGGAATGTACTGGCAAGGCTCGGATACAGCCACCGACCGTGTAAACCACCGGATGAGACCACTGCGGCGCAAAAAGAACAAGCCGCCAAAGAGTCTGACAGTTAAGAGTCGCAGGCAAAGGGAGAGAGGAAACCAAATAAGGTAATCACGTGATAGGCAGAGAGTCATCCCCAGACTCCAACCAGAATTTGCTTTCCGTCATTAACTTCTATTTTATTCTAAAATGTCAATTTTCTCAAATACAGACAACACTGGAACATTGTATTTGGATTTTCTGTATCTAAGAAACTTACAATCTCTCCAGACCATAAAGGTCGCTAAACGCCTCCACGGGGATTTCTTCAATTTCGTTCAAGTGCAAATATCTACAAGGAGAAAAATATAACGGTTACTAAAAAGGTAAAACGAACTGAAAATGCTACATTTCGGTAAGAACCTGGGTTACACCAAACAGATATACTTTCCCATTCCCACAGCCCGCCCATCTAATGGGGCTCTTTCAGTAGTTATGACATAGGCAGTATAGTCTTCTGACGATAGAATTTGCCATCGTGTTGTTACTTTCAAGTTCTGTTTGTCGACACAGATATAGGTGAAACTAAATGTAGAGGAGAAGTGGACCAATGGAAATTCGAAATGGGTTTTGAAAGGGTAATATGGTATATTCTTGCACGTAACTCAGGTCCCCTTTCTGCCCCCCCCCCTCCCCTTCCACTTCTAGCAAATAAACACGGTCATTTTATTGTTCCTGTGATCCTCCTCCCTCCTCCACTTGCGCTATTTTTGCGCACGTCATTCTCGCTGAAATTCTCGGCGGTCTCAGGGGAACCTGGGGGAGGGGGGGGGTCTTTTGTCAGGAAAAAGGTTGGCATTCTATCTAAGATATTTCCATTAAAGGATGCCGTTTGCTCTGTACTTACAATTGTTCGAGATTGATCAGACCACTGAAAGCGTTCTCGTGTATCTTTTTGAGCTTGTTATTAAACAAATAGCTGCAAATATAAGAAGGAAATATGTTTTCAAAATGGTCGTCAAATTCTTATGAGCTGATAATTATTGTGATGCCTCTCACGCGAAAGTCAATAGCGTGATCGACTTTATTGGCTTTACTGCCCAGGTTATAGACGTGTTAGAGCAAAAGCTTCGACTTATCTAAACGCGAGAACTTACAGATATTTGAGAGATTTCAATCCACCAAAGGCTTCAGGTTCTACTGTATGGATATTATTGCCGCTAAGAAATCTGAAAAAAAGAATGGAAGGTTACAGCAAGTGAGACTTAATTAAGAAACTTGCCAAAAAGAGGAAACAGGCTAGAGAGGTTGAACCATTCTTCGGTGTTTGTTCGGTGTCCAGTTCTGGTCCTGTCTCTTCTGCAGAACGCTAAGCACGCAGGAGAGACCATGGCGTTTAGCCAATGCGACTTCTAATCTTTCAAGCAACAACAATGAAACAATGCAATACTGACGAATTATTATATCTCTCAGATAGTACGCGTGCTATGAGTGGCCAATTTAGCGGGACGTATTCTACAGCACGCTGAGCCCGCTAAATTTCGGAGTCTGCTTTCCTGTTCGATTCGTTACCAAGAAATGCAATGAATATCTTTCTAACCTCGTTTTCTCGGACCGTACTGCAAGTTACGGCTCCTTGTTTTTTCCAGTTTAATTCTCGTAAATTGAACTGGAAAGAACGCGGGCCTTAACTTGCAGTACGGCCCTCGAACTCGGTTAGTAAGAGGTAGTAATGCAATACTTACAGTGTGGTAAGCTGGTGGAGTCCGGCCAAATCCCCATCCGCAATTATCGATATGTTGTTGAACCGTAGATCCCTGTTGAAAAGACAACAAACTTGAAGACAACAGAAGGCACATACACTTGTTCATTGGGTGAAGCAGTGTGATTTTGAACTATCCCGCCAAGAGTCCGGGAATTGACCAATCACAGCTTGAATTCAAAGCAGCCTCGAGGTCGGTGCCACTGGGTTCAATCATTTGAAGATCAGAGTCGACAAGGGTCAATTCTTGATAACGCTCTCAACAGGCGCGTCTTATTGACCAAGCCCAGGGTCAATATGTGCATGGGAATAGTTACTTTAAATTAGTGTTGTTTGCTTTGTTCACATTCAGTTGTACGGAAGGGCATCTAAAAACAATCGACGCTTGCAGTAAGGCAACTTCCTTATTGCCACATGAAAATGAAGATCCAACCGTAATGAGATTAAATCCTGTAGATGATGACGTTGTGTAGACAAAAAGAAACAGGCAACCTAATGCTATTGCTATAAGTCTTTCAATGCTTTTGGGTCTACCGTCCAACTAGAAAACAATTGATCAAGTTTGACGGCTTTGACGGAACAAACATTTGGCGGCCAAGGTCAAGAAAAATTGTTACTAATCAAGTCGGCCTTTCTTTGGATGCAAGCCCAGTCCAACCCTATCCAAAGACCAAGAACCTCACACAGAAAAGGACAATTATAATGAAAGAAAAAACAGGAGTCTGCATTTCATTGACGGGCCCCCAGTCTTCACCCCGACAATTAGCCTTTTAGACTGCAACTAATAAATAGAGTGGAGCCTCCATATAGTGAACACCCTCTGGACCAGGACAGGTTTTCCCAAAATAGACGTGTCCCTTCAATAGAGGTAGCTCATACAAAGATTGAGCTTTTGTCCATCGAATACACGTCCCACAAAAGAAGTTTCACCGTACATTCAAATGCCTCTAAAATCCATACAAACTCACTGCCTCTTGTAGTGAAACAGATGCATGGATGGATTGTAAGATTGACATTTGAGAGAGATTGATGGCTCAGCAAGGAACCACGACAGCGGAATAAATAGCAATCAACACAGCCTATGTTTTGCCCTATTTAAATCACTCATGCGACAACAAGCGGATGGACTTTCCAAAGGGATAAACGGGTGACTACTTGTTCCTTTTTTCTTAGTGTACACGACTTTCAGCCGACTTCTACGCAGCACACAAACTGAGCTGGGAAAATATTTCCTGCCATAGGGCTTATTTTGGTTTTAGATATTAGACAAATTAATCCTGCAACTCCTCTTGTATCTTGTAAGTACAGTTTGTTTTTTGAAACCAATCGTCATGACAGGGTCAATAATGTGGTCGCTTGCACCAAAGGTAGTGGTCGGATGGCTATCTGTCCCAGAGAGATAAAACAAACGTAAACTGGAGGTGCTTTGGCAGTGTTTCTCAGTTGCAAACATGAAACATGCAGACAACAGTAAGTTTATCATCGGAAGAGGAAGTCGTCTAAAAGCTTTGTAATGCATGCATGAGGGTAGCATGCAAACAACGCAAACGTTTTGCAAGACAACTTCTCTTCTCGTGTCTGTGGCAGATTAAAAAAATGAAAGAAAGGGATTTGGTTTTGTTCTTATTCAACTTAAAGCTAAGCAGAGGTTAAGCTGGACGTCGGCATAAAACAGGACATCAACTTGAGATGAGCAGCCTATTTTGAAATTTGTTTTTCTTGTCTCTCGTCCAAGGGTGTGGCTGGAGAATAATCCGCTTAGTTTAATAAAGTCCTCAGTCTTTGAATTTGAAAAGGAAAAAGTTGCCAACTCAGTATAACAATCCGAGCGTTTTTCTTCTCGTGCACTTGGATAAACTCCATTGGTTATCTCAAATCATTGTCCATTTATAGCAAGATATCGGCAAGAGCCGTGTTTGAACCTTTCTTGCCCTGAACGGGGACCACGTGCCAGGCGAGTGAAAATAAAGCCCGCAAAATTCCAAAATGAAAAAGGAGCATTGAAATATAAATGTATATTGACAAGCGACGACTGAGTTGTCTGATCTGTAAAAGAACTTTTTCAGGCTAACTTAACCACGTTTAATCCAAAGAACTCTCAAATCATAATCTTTAATCTTGAACCTAATCTTTAACTCTCAAAAGATTCGTTTTACTTGAGAAAATTCGTAGAAACGTGATCAGCAATTAAGTGAATCAGTGACGTTTGCAAGAGGAAGTTCAAATCCCATGCAACATTGCCTCAACAGCACACCAAGTCTAGCGCACTGCTTTTCTTTTTCTGCATTGATTAACATTGAAAAATTGTAATACTTTCAGTAAAACGAATGTCAATCGAATATGGTTTGCAATTTTGGGCAATTCTTTTAGAGAACAGACTACACCAGTAACGAAAAAAGTATAAAGGGAAAGGAAATTTCCTGACGTTTCGCTTCCCGTCGAGTGCCCGGAAGAGAGTTGTATACCTCGTGAATGGATGTTTATCATAAAAACTGAAATTCGGGAAACTGGGGTTAGAATTCACATTTTACGGGCATCCTATTTGGATGTTTTGTGGTACCATTAGAGGTAATGCTTGACCTTTCCACTGCCCATCGATGGACTAACAAAAATTCAGGTTCCTGTAATTTCTATATTAAGGGTAACGTCATGCAGGGTGGGGAAAGAGTCAACTAATGAAAGGCAAAGGACACGATTAGGCGATCAGTAAACACTGACAGCCATCGATGTTTGGATAGAGAAAAGTCTCACCCTTATATACTTAATTCCCAATGAAATGGTACCTTTCATGTCCAGTATCGTTCAATGAAACGGAAAAACAAAGATCAGGCTCTAATATAACAAGGACTAGAAACTACGTGCTCTGCCCTAAGGGAAAGAAAACCATTTTTCAAGGAGAACTGACAAAAGGGTCAGTGGCCAGTGTTTTCAACATCGTCTTTAAAAGGTCCTTGAGGGTGATAACAATCTTAATCTGATGACCTGAAGAATTCCGAGTCCCTCAAAAATGTCGAAGCTTCAAAACGGTTTAAAGTCAAAGCTTCTTTTCCTCTTGCGATATGTGCAATTGTTCAATTTGTGCGATTGCTAACACAGAATCTTATTCGCATAGTAATCTGTAGAACACATACTTTTAAACCCATTACTCAATGATATTAAATCTCACTACGTAGGGGATCAAGTTGCGTTGTCTCCAAAGTAGAAAATACAAAACAGAAAAGAGGTTATAGTTCAGAAAAATAAATGACATCAACAACGGACTAAGTTAAAATACAAAACAAGCCAATTTAAATGTTGCTGGCAGAGGTGGTAATATACTCGGTATCACCTTTATCTGCAAAAACCGCGAAGACGTGCATTATGTATGCCAGTCAATTATATTCCCAAAGTAGTCAGTATAAGTCCTTTCACTCCAATCATGTAAGATGGTTTCGCCCTCGAAATCGAGCATGGTATCCCGGCATGTGACAATTCTATTTAAAGGTACTGAGCATTCAATTCCTTAATTTTTTTTTAATCGATCATCAACAAATATTCGTTCGGTTAAAATCAGTCATCCAACTAGAAAATCATTCTTGACAACTTTCAAATATTCAATTCAAGATTTCCAAAGACAAGGTCTTGAGATGGTCTGAGATGTCTCACTGCGATGAATTAAATTTTGTCACAAGTGTCATGAGGTGATGGAGAGAGAATCGATATAGGTTCTTTTCTTAACATCGACAAAACGCTTGGAACTTGCTTTCAGCTTCTTTTGTCGTTTGAAGCCCTTTCAGGGACCATGTGGACGCCATATAGTACAGAAACGTGACGAGCAAAATGTAATCGTTCCAATTTTCTAACCGGCGTCAGTGTTAGCATATTTTTGATGTGTTTGTTGCGAAAAGAACTAAACCCCTTTTCTGAAATACATGATCCGAAAATACGACGTCTGACCAAAAAAAAAACCTCCTCGCTTGGCTCCAATTAGGCAGATAGCGAGTTAAAAACTAACAAATTAAGAGAGATTTGTGGTGACATCGTGGTTTAATCACAGAGCGGTTTTCAATGGCACTTGCTTCAGTTTTCGTTACATTGCGCTTGGTGATTCGCTAGAAATTTCTCGCGCCATTTTCGGAGCCAAAGTCAAAATCCAAACCAATCAAGATTAGTGGTGGGCAAAAGGCATTTGCCTCCTGCTCTGATTGGCTCCCTTCAGTGATTTTCTGTGGTGACAAGACCAACAGCGCTTCATTGTGAGGTAAGAGAAACAAGCATGTGTCCCAAAACGAGGAAATATGGGCATTGTCTTCGACCAAGAGCGTGTTACTTCACAGTGTAACTCAACTACCAGCACCAGCTTCCTTTGATTTCGTGTTGCAATTTACGACTGAGTGTTCTTTTGGACTCAATCTTCTAATACTTAACCGTCTTGCACGGGCGAAATTAAAACGTAATTTTAAAATTATGTATCAAAACAACGAGGCAAAGACTTCTTCCGGTAAACCATGTTTTGTAAAGGGTGTAACCTAGACACCCTACTTCAGTAATCTGAAAATTTGCCACTGGCATACCAGAACAAGTAGTACTACACTCTCCGCCCATCACTTTTCTTGGATAAATCGTATATATATAAATGTGCCCGCCAGACCTCTTTTAGGTGTGCACAGGGTCAACTAGAACAAGATTTGAAGAATTTTAGACAGTTTTGAAATGTAATCGTGCATTTTGGATCCCAAGAAACGGAGGTGTTTCCGGGATAAAACAAAAAAAAAACAAACAAACAAAAATAAAATAGCTCGACAGCAACAAATCAAAGAAATATCGAGACTGATGTGAATTAATCGTTTCAACAACTGAAGATTTGATGATAGTAGGGAATTGCTTGATTAGGCCGGGAAACAAATACTAAGATGTGTCCGTTTATCAAGATAAAAGAACTTTTCCGGAAATAGCTTGTGCTGGAACGTGGCCACGCTTAGAGACTGAAGACTAATTCAGTTTGAACAATGTTGTATTATATCTCCAATGCCGTAAGTATCTAAAGCGATCAATTCATGGCGTATGATTATTTCATAGATAGTAAAGACGTGACAAAATACTGATAAACACGCTGCCAAAATGTGTTTTGATAAAAACACACTCTCGCAATTTGGATGTCACAAAGGTCGTCTGCAGCATTCAGTCTGCATCGGATATGTCTTTCTAACGCGCACAGATACATGAAAAAATCTCGCAAAAAAATAGTTTTTCACGTCAAGGGGGGTTTATCCTGTGATCTAAATGAAAGCCAACAAAAAGTGGCATTTCGCCAAGAAAGGAGATAATTTTTGTTACGTTGTAAAGTGTGAGCGAAGGAGATCCCACTTAGCAATATCCTTAAAGGCTCGCTCACAAATATTTTCCTTAACATAGAACATAGCAGATGAATAGTACTTTCCTCTAGAGAAGAAAATTCTGCACAAGCTTTTGAGGCAAAAATTCAAAGGCTCTACTTACAAATCAACTGTAGTTGAAGGGACGATCGGTATTCGCGACAGTGAGTGGTGATTGCAGCGAACAATCGGCCCGGTTTGCGTCCTGAAGCAAAGGCAATTCTCCGGACATGATACCCCTTTCCTAACAAAACATAGAAGAAAAGCGATGAAGAACACGCTGCGGACAAAAAAACGCAACGCGTAAAACGTGTCGGGCGCCATCAGTGCTGACTACACGAAAGTAGTCAGTCGAAGACACAAAAGGCAGTTAGCTTGCCGCTAAATAATCGGAAGTCTTAGGGACATGCTGAGTTGCGTTTCACGTTTCACTCTTCCCTGTCCCTGGTGAGTAAAGAGCCAGTTATTTACTATCTGTCAGTCGCACCTATCAGATGACAAACCGCAAGATTATTTTTACTTTATGACCAGACGATAAAAAATTTTTTTGACGACGATAAAATCTCAAACCTGTCGGTAGAAAGGTTTATGAAAGCGATCGATATTTTTAGTGTTCCCGGGGAAAACTGAAAGATTTACAGCGCCTGCGAAAGAGGGGCATTGCAGGTTCGCGTGGCGTGCGTAAGGAATTCAATATCAACATCAATGAATTTGCATTTAGACCTTTGTCATGATGGTTCGGCCAATGTCCTTGAGTCAAGGAGGAACTTGTTCAAGTCGAGAATACTGAGGTCGGACCAAGTAGAAAATACTGTATACAATTTTGACAGTATGGTCCTTGATTCGATTCCTAGTGCGCGTGTCCAATGAAGGGCGAAAGGAGTCTGAACACTGAGTTAACACAATCACAAGTTAACAGCCGGTCGAATACATATGGCCCCAGTTGTTCGAAGGGTGGATAGCGCTGTCCACTGGATAACTCAATTGGTTTTGCAGGCACTTATCCGCCGAATAGTGATTTATCCGATGGATAGCGTTATCCACCCGCTGAACAACCGAGGCCAGGATGTCGGACGAAAACGTTTGACCGTTTAGCCGGCGCTTTTTCAAACAAGACGACTGGGGGCGTTGAAGCGGATGCATTACATTAAGTTGATGTAAAGGAAGGCATTCGCTTGGGTTATTCTGGTCGTAAAAAACAAATGTAGCGAGAATAAAATCCCAAAAAAATACCAGGCAAAGACCACTATGGTGCTACGGAACACAGTAATTTATATACCATGGAAGCCTAGGGTGTGTTTTCAAACTCCAAATACCGTACTAAACTTACTGTTTTTCTATTTGGCGAACAAACACATAAATTCAATGCAAGTGAACTGCTACTGTTGACCATGTTCAACTATTCAGAATTTTGATCCAAGAGAAGCTAAGAGAAAGATATTCCGTTCTTTCTGAACTTTGAAGTCTCTAATTTTTGTACAAATCAATTTCCACGCCTTGAGTTAGATAGCAGGAGAGCTATGGAAAAACACATCCGTAACGACAGGCTAAAGTCGTTAGCTATACTCATGCAACATTAATTTATAGTTCGGCGAAGAATGCTTTAGCTGACGGAATTCTTTAATTCTTCTACACGCAAACGCCGTGTACTAGAAGAAGAAGAAATAATAGTTTCAATTCTCTTATACCACTGTTCTACAAAGAGCAATGTCGCGGCTAAAGAACTTCACGAGAAGACTGAAGCTGAAATATTTTGGTCAATAACCGAATAAATTAACGAATTGCGTCCAAGATCACGGACTTTTTCTTCTGGGATTTTTCTATTATTCCTATTCCGGTTTAGGATTTAGAAAACAGTAGCATAAGGTTTTCTAAAAGAACGAGTATTCCGAATACGTCCCAAATCGGAACATGGTTCACAAATGTGCCAAGCATTCCTTTTCTCGAATAGCCCCGAAAGAGAGAACAAAAACGACTGTTTTGAAGTCTATGCTACACCCTTATTTATTTCGCTTTCTTACACTAAAGTCCGCTACAGCGCATATTCCCTGTTCAAGACTGATAAATTAAACTATATGGGCCGGTTATTTAGACAGAGTTTAGCAGGCCTTTAGCAAAACTGCGTTCCAAGTCATTTTCATTTTGGCCAACACTAGTATATGTATGCCGTTCGTGGTCGAAAACAGTATCGAGAAGGCCAGAGTAGAGGAGAAAAGCATTTATCTACTTGAAGCAACTCACGTTTAGAAAGGTGGGGAGGTAAAATGACTGTTGTAAACCTCGGTCTAAGTTAGACTTCGTTTAAATAACCGGCCTTATGTATTTAACTCAGAAATCGACTAAACTGTATTTTTAACACCGGAATAAACTCAACAAAAGGAAAACAAAACGAAACGAAATGTGGACGTTCTACATCTCCATAGCGATTTTACACGTTGCTGTTCTTTCACAACTACCTTTCGGAACAGATGCTTATGGGAATATAACAGCTAAAAAAGAAACAGTTTTAACCAATCAATGTCCGGGAGAGTCCCTGAAGGCACCAAACACCTTCTAACTTTTAACACTAGTTCATTAGGAGCTATTGCTCTTTTTGAGTAATTTGTTAGTTCTTTTGTCCATCCCCTGTCCAACCAGACACGTTAATGTCATTGTATACGCGAAATTATTGTCCTCGTTTGTTCGCGCGGAATTCAAACAATAAAACAAAACAAAATATGTCTGAAAAAGCGACAGCGTTTTAAAGTCCTTTTGCTGTTTTGTCATGCTTAGCAAATGCGCATGCGCCAACTCCGTGTATTACAAATTAGTACCCAAAAATATCCTTACCATATGGAAGACATGACAACTATAGTCGCAAATATATATCGCTCCAAATCATACTATAGAGCAGAAGGAGTTGAGCTACGAGTACGTAAGGGATCTGTCACGTATGGTCTAGGGGCCGACATTTCTCTCCCTCACTGCCTATCGGGGATAGGTATCAGAAAGTAGCAAGTATAAGCGATCCGCGGGCCGAAATCTCGGGGAGACTCGTCATGGTACACCGCTCAGGCTTAAATGTCCAGAGGTACCGCTACCGCTTCTGCATGATTTTCTTTAAGTATTTAGTAAGCGCATCCGCAACTGCCCTTGTGTACTGATATGCCACGTGGGAGTAAATTAATATATGCCTTCAAATCAAGAATTACTTCCAGTCCGTGCTACATCTATTGTTGAAAAGAAGAAAGAGTAGAAGAATAAGTCGTAATTAGGGTCTCTCCGTTGGGAGGACCACAAGTAGTTAATATTCCAGTTAGCAGTGATAGTTTTTGACAACATAACAAGTTCGCATTTTGTTTCTGTTCGTTCGTTCGTCGTATCATTGCGTAACCCCGTTAGTTGGTTAATGACAAAGAATTGGCTATCGCAGTTCTTTGTTTCCTGCTGAAGAGGTACGATTTGAACCAATTAAAAGCCATGACCGCTGCAAGTTTAGACAATAAAATATTGTGGTGTACGGCGTCGAACGCTTTCGACAAGAGCTGAAATCTAGTCGCGGAGTTAAAAATTCTAATCCCAAAGAAAAGGTACGCAGATCTCATGGAGAGGCCTTTTAACCGACTAACAAATACTATACTATTCTGCGATGTGCAATTTACGGAACGCGCTCAACTTCCCACGCCAGAAGCTTTAGGGGGAGTGGTGCGCGCGTGATCAAGTTGTTTGGGTAGACGGCAAGTACATGTTTACATTCATCTCAGGGCAAGTTCGATAGACCTAATCGGCTAACGCAATGTTGTACCCAATTCAAATCCTTTGGACATAAATTGTTTTGTTCTAAGTATTTCCGTATCATTTAAATGTGAATGCTACATTATAACACAAATACAATAAACAAGGAATCTTAACCCCGGGAGAAACCACTTGTCCTGTTAAGCCTGGTCTCCATACGATCTGTAACGGTCTGCGGCGGTCTGGGACACGATCGGAAGCTGTCTGCGACGGACTAGTCCCAGCCGATCGGAAACCCTCCAGACCGATGTTCCCATTTATTTATGAAGCGATCTTAGAGAACGGTGCCCCTATAATCCTCTTAGTCGGAAGCGTCGTAACGGTCGGGAAAGTAGAACCTGATTCAACCCTTCCGATCATTCAGACTGTGTGCCGCAGACCGCAGGAGACGCCGGGGGAAAATGTTTCCATATGTCTGCGACCTGACGCAGGCCGATCGCCAGTCGTGTCGCAGACCGATCGCAGATCGTTAAGATCATATGGAAACCAGGCTTTACTAAGTACTCCTTCTAAACCACACAACAAGCTAAGTGTAATGTTTGCCCCCTTATGATTACCATGTATGACTTCGATTGCTGGTGTACCTTTGAGGGAACGTCCGTATACACAGGTCTACCGTGAACTCAAGCTTCATCAAAGAACTTAAATCTTTCAGGCGGAAAGGAACTCACTGTGTCAATAAATTGTTGACAGCAGATAATGTTCACTGGAGTGAATTTCTCTGAAGAGGGTTCGGTCAATCGTTTTCTTGTGAAAGGTCCTTCGGGAAGTTTATTTCTAACAACGTTTCCAATCGCAGTCACTGATGTCCCGCCCTCCAAGGTAGAGTAGGTATCGAGATTTTCTTGAATTAATCTGTAAGTTTTCGAAGATTTTTCCATTTTCAGGAAGTTTATCATCTCCACATCCTCTGGTTTGAGGTGAAAGAGATTTCCGGAATTCTTTTTTTTTTTTTTCAGATAAGTGAGACCCCGTTTCACAGAATGTTCTCCATAATTTCGACACGAATGGACCCGTGATTCGGTATCGATCGGCAACTTCCTTACATTGTCCTCCAAAATATACCCTGACGCTGGATCCCCACCTTCATAATAATAATAATAATAATAATAATAATAATTTAATATTTATATTGCGCAAAATACAGGTAATATATGATCAAATGCGCATTACATGAAATTAAATTATCGACATGAATGAGTTATCCAGAATAGCTAAAAATATTATAAAAAACAATGGATCTATAAAAAATATAATATATACAAAAAAAAATAAAAATAAATAAAAATGGTCCTAATAAAAAGCTAATCTAAAAAATGGGTCTTTAGTAAACCTTTAAACCTATTAAAATTAGGCTCGTTTCGTATTTGTGATGGTAACCCGTTCCACAATAGGCCATTTCCGAGTTGACGTCGGCCTCTTTTTCAAAGCGAGTCTAAGTGCGAAAGCTTTGTGATGGTAATCACTTTTACTTTGCATATGAATGAAAACTCATTTTAATAAGAAAGACTTCGCACTTAGACTCGCTTTGAAAAAGAGGCTGAAGTCAACTCGGAAATGGCCTATTTAGGTGCCGCAGCTAAAAAAGCGCGGTCACCCAGTGTCTTTTTAGTTAAAGTTTTTGGCGTTTGAAGCATGATTCAGCAACGATATCATCGATTATGCAAGCTCGGAGGCTTTCTCCTGTACTTTTTCCTTGAATATATGTTCTTCCCTTGCTGTTCACGGAATAGCCCGCCATTACTCCAGACGCTTAGGAATGTGATCACGTGGGCTTAACTATGGTGGTGAAACTTATGCGTCACGTGGGCATATTTCAAAGACATTTTATTGTTACGCTCGCCTGCGAAAAAACAGTCTACTTGTTTCGGTAGTACCCGGTCTGCTACACCGTTGCTGAATTTACAACAACGAAATGACCTTGTTTATTGCACGAATCGTGGCACTTCATAGTAAACTATACTTTGAACAGGTACTACCGCAGCCAATTATAACCTGTAAATTTTTCCCCGAAGTCATAATTAATTAATGGCTTTGTAAATTTGCGCGCTAAGAATCTTATTCACTGGTCCTCAAGAGGCCGTATTTGACAATATTGAAGTGTTGTTGACTGCTGAAGGTAGGTTGACTTAAAGAAAAAGTTTGGGTTCTGTCAATGATTGACGTTACAGTGATACTTACCCGAATCGAACGACTGCGGCTCCGTCCTTAGGCTTCTCACAGCAGGGAAAAGTTGCATCAGTGTCGCCACACGAGCTTTGTTTGTAGACTAAACACTTAATAAGTCAAGAGATAATTGATAAAACTCTGACTTGTTGTCGCGGTTGGGGTTAGGCCAATTCTCACAAAGGTCTCTGTGTCAAGGAAACCAAGAAACATGACTCAAATTAATAAGTTGACTGATCGAACCCCTTTACAACATCAAATGCCACCTTGATTGTCAAATATGATTGTCTAAGCATTTGATATGAAATCAAATAGTTAGACCGACGGCAGTTGACCAACCCTTTGCAATCAATAAATGGATTGCTGATAAGCGGTAACTCCCACTATAGTACTGTTAGTTTTTAAAATTAATATTGCATGGTACTTCGGACGAGCCTTCAATATGGAACGAAATCAAAATAAATAATGTCTTAAAAACGCATAGGATTTAAACTTCGAAGTATCTTAAATACCTGCATGACCGCCAGCTGGTGATGACCAGTTGGTGATCGGTAAGCCGATTAACCAACGTTATCTCCGTATTCCTTGTTTAAAGAAAACCCTATGTTCAGAGTCCTGATGTGTCTCTTGGTGTTAGTAACAGTTGTTTTTGGCTTGTCGTTGAGCACAGCCCCAATCGGTCACCAGTGGTCACGAACTGGTGATTTGTTGTAGTTCAACTGCTAGAAATCATCAGTTCTACTATCCAAGTTCTAAACTGGAAAGAAGCCTTTCAAATTTGCAGCAACTCCCACCTCAGTGCATTAAGAGGACAGCTTACCTCGTTATTTCCTGGCTCGTCAATCAACTTCCCAACGTGCCCCAAAAAACTCTTTATACCGAACTCAAGCCGTCTACTGATTTCATTTACTTTTTGCTTCACTAAATTTTACTATTTTACTTTACTATTTACTGTTTATTGTTACAGTAGACATTCATCTTTTATTACATTAGCTGGTTAAAGCCATGTTCCTCCGGGCGTATGTTGGCGTACCCCTATTCGTGTTGTTGACAGCAGTCCGAACTCAGAACTCTTCTGCTCCTAAGCTTCTTCCCCCCGCCGCTAAAGCAGGTAACTACCATCATCTATCTCTTAACGCCGAGATAGCAGTGTGTAAGGGAGGTGCCAGTGTATCACAAATTTGAGCTTAATTAATAAAGATTTTGTTGAGTTTACAAAAAAAGGCAAAGCTTTCTTACAAAACATGATAAGAGCTGAAAATACATTTGACCTCTGGAGCAAGCAAGAGAATGTGCAGACAGGTGGTCAACAGCTGATTTTTCTTACCAAAAAAAGAGGCTCAAATTTAAAGAACCATTTAAATCTTAACTATTATTTGAGAGCGGTCCCAAGCCTAAGGCCAATTTGCCTTGGTATATAAAGTAACAATCTGTAGCTTTGTTTAGCAGTTGTAATTCCATAGTTGGCAAACATTTCGTATCAAGAGGTTTCAGAATATTGTGCACTTTCTGTTGCAGTAGCTGATAACAAGAACCTGTTCCTGGAAACAGAAGTGAAGTTGATAAACAAATACCGTCTGATGCACGCTGCTGCTCCTCTTCAGGTCTCGCAAGAGCTCACCAAAAAAGCGGAAGCATGGGCAACCCTACTGGCCAATCAGGACAAAGAAAAAATCAACGTCAACTCCAAATATGGTCAAAACATTTTCTCATCCAAGGACACAAACAACCTCACTGCTAAAAGTGTGCGCTCGTGGTACAATGGAATTAGATTTTACGATTTCCATAGCGCAAAGAGTTCGTTGAAGTCTGTGTATTTTACACAGCTCGTGTGGGTTGCTTCACAGGAAGTGGGAATTGCGAAAGCTCTGAGTGGAAGCGGAAAGACCTACATTGTCGCTTTGTTCGACCCACCGGGAAATAAGAGAGAATATCTTCACAATGTCAAGCCAGTTTCAGGTAAATAAGGCATGTTTTCAGCATCCAAAGGCTTCCTAGTATCGAGACTTCAATACTGTTGGCTCCAGTGAAAAATCTGTAAAAATCCAGGCCAAATTCCAACTGTTAGTTCATCATTCCTCATCTAAAAAAGCCTGTCTCCATCTAATAGGCCCACGGATACAAATCTCAAAGACCTATCTTTCAATCATCAATTGCATTAATCGTACAGTGATACAAGCACTTAACCGGCATTAGACTAGGTTGTCGTGTATTGCGGATCTATTTTTCCTTCCTCCCTAACAGGAGTTTCTTTCCAGTCAAATTGAGGAAACGGGGGAAACTTGGTCAGAAGAATAAATTTCGTCAACTTTGGGGCGTGGTTAGCTAACCATATGATCTGATCTCCATATGTTACACTGAAAAGGAAGTGTATTGGGTAACCTTTATCTCTTGATTCTCAGGTAGTGGCGTCGGAAAGCGAGGACCATGTAAGTTACTGGAATTATTCACTGTGCGTATCGTGGTTGGTAAATGATCAGAATATAATTTCACTGAAAAATGAATACTGTAAAGGAATCATACTTCCTTATGTGGTGTTTATTCAACCCTTAGGTTAGAATTTCTGACAGGTCTGAGAAGTTGCCAGGTGTCGATGTCGAGGAAACCAGTATTGTACCAAGGAAACATTCACACAAAGATAATTCATTTCTTCAAAGAAATAAATGGGTTTATGGTGATTGCGACCTGACTCCTATTTTGCTCCTTACTCCAGGAAAGTAAAGATCATTCCCCCCCCCCCTACTTTCTGTCGTTCGATATGATGGGTGTGCCCTCACCTTTGCTGGGATTAAGTCTTCAAGTTCGGGTTTTCACACGTTACTATGATGAATTTTAATAAACGGCCATTCCCATCAGGGCTTGGCCCAAAATCCCATAGCTATGGTTCAATTACTTTTATCCCAGCAAACGAAGCTCGCCCACAGCAACACCTTGCCAACAGTAGTCAGCCGGTTTGAGTCAAGGAGCAGGAGGCATAAACGTGTTTTAGATTTATGGCATGAGCTTATTACCCTTCAAAAGCTCTGTAATATTTTTGTTTCTTTGTAGCCAAGTGTCTCGACGGATACAAACTCTATAACAATGTTTGCTACAAGTATTTCCCTGGACCAGTTAACTGGGTGCAAGCCTCAGAAAAGTGCGCAGAGCAATTCTCGTCACTTGCGTCGATTCAGAGTCAAGCTGAAGAGTTTTTCATATTGACCCTTTTGGTAAGCGTGGAAATATTACAAGCATACAATTATTATTATTATACAATGCTGATGCCATCTCAATTTTGATTGGCTAAAAGCACCCCGCTAATTCTAGATGGCGCTGTGTCATCGCGTCACATCTACAGACACTGGCATTTATGCATGTAGGTATGACGCGTTTTTGCAGACAATGGTTTTCGTTCTGTGAAATGTCTCAACGCTTCTACATTTATAATTGTATAATAAAACAATTATTGGATTCGGTTTTCGCATGATAGCGAAATTATCAAGGCCTCGGTTTGTGTTATCCGCCTCAGCCTTCGGCTTCGGCAGATAACACAAACCTCGGCCTTGATAATTCTCGCTATCATGCTCAACTTCAACCAATAATTGCTTATTGTTAATGGGTCTCCGTGTCTGTGTCATCTGTTGTGCTCTATACCTGAACTAATTTAGCTAAATTATCACCTTACCTTTCATTCGTATGAGCTGCATTTTGGTTTCGCAGACATCTGGGAGTGCCTCAGATGCCTGGATGGGTATAAGCGACTTAAACAACGCAGGTATTATGTCGTGGCTGGATGGTACTCCAAACCACTACATGAACTGGGATTACTACCAGAAGAATTTCCCTGGCAAGAAATGCGGCGTTATCAGCACCAACTTCAACTGGAAATACAAACCATGCGATAAAGCAAAAGGATTCATCTGTAAACGTCCGTTAAGAGGTCAGTGAAATCCACAATAAAAGAAAAGCAACCCGTGGTTATGTATGCCGGTTATAACAGTCATTCTGAGTTACAAGTCCTACGATGGGAAGAGCCCCCAATACTCGTCGGTGTTGCATTATATTTGAAAACGCCCGGACAGCTGTCCGGGAACCTTAACTCCATTTTCATTGCAGGGCTTTCAATATACATGGTCCTTATTCGTTACGATGATAAGCTCTGGACAGACAATCTTTATTACCCAGCAAGCCCAAGGTATCAGGCTCTCAGTAGACACATCCAGGAGGCGGTAAGAGGAAAAATACATTATCAAACTGCAACTACTGATAGAATAGTGACAGACGTCCATAATCCAGAATTGTGGATCTGTGTCATTTGGCCTTGGCCCATCAGTTTACGGTATTATCTAAATTTAAAATAAAGGTCCCGCCAAATAATGGCCAATCAGATTGGGCCTGATAACCACAACGCGTCTCGTTGGGCCGCAACCAAGAGCCGCACGAGGGATTGCTCGTGCTAAATGCAAATCATGGCACAAATCTGGCAGCAGCCGTTATAAAAATAGATAATACCACCATAAACTGATGTGCCGCATTCCATTCCAGATCGAGACTTCTGGGTTATGGACTTCTGCTAGTGACAAACATTATCTTAAGCGACGCATGGGATCCAGGCGCCTTTAAAGTTGCTGGACTGCATAGGTGGAAGATTGATTAAAAACAGAGGCCCTTCAGGATTAAACATGCACAAAAGGAATTCAAGACGGTATTTTCTTTGGACTAAAATGGGAGCAAAGCTTAAGCACCAGGACTTCAAAGAACCTTTTTGAGAGACCTAACTCCGTCGTGTCTCAAATGGATGTTTTTGATTCATCAACAGATTCTTGCAGTATATGGTGACTTTGACTGGTTTGAGGAAGTTTCTCTGGATCATTTTAGGTACCTATGAAATATGGTCAGCTTTACGTCGGTCATAGGAAGGAAGACTGAAACATGTAATCATGATACCCTTTTCTCAACAGCAAAGGAGAGGAGGACAAGATACTGGCATACGTGAAACTAAGTTTCACGCCAGATGATGATTCACCAACTGATCCAATCGTATTTCTCCGAGAAGTTATTAAAGGAGCTGGAAACAATAACTCTTCCAAAAGAACTGTCATATCCGGAACCCTACATGGAGAGAAGGTCAAACTGATCAACGTAACATTGCTTACTGGTGAGTTAATAAAGCAAACCATCATCATCAATATCATCACTGATATCAGAACCCTTCATCACGATAAGGCGGCAGTCTCATGCGGTGAGAAAACTAATGACCAGAGGATCAGGTTAATGTCACTGATTGAATAACGAGGACCCTCAAATCCTAGTACAACCCTTATTAATCACTGATGAAACGATTGTGTAAAGAGTTTAATACAACTGAGACCACTCAACTAAATGCGTAATTTTTCTTCGACGGGATATAACTGACTGTTGGGAAGGAAATCGAAATGTGTTTTCATTTTTGTAATACCATTGTCTCTCTCGCCAGCTGACCAGGTTGGTAACTCCTGCCCTGGCTACTGCGCAGCCTCACAGTGTGCTCCGGCTGCGTGCAGCCCCTGGTGTTGTGATTCATTTAGTCAGCAGCTTTTTAAAAGTTCCCCTGGAGTCATGTTTGGAGTTCAACGGCAGCAGCAACCGCAGCAACCTGGATACACATCTTATGGCATTCAGCCACTCTACAATCCAGCCAATCAAGTTCCCGCTTATCCTCCTCAAGACCAATTTGTCATCAAGCTCGAGAATCCTTTATCAACACCTCAACATCGACAGTACCCAGTCTCACCACGACCAGTGGCGTATCAGCCCCACGTACCAGCTCAACCACAATATCAGTACCGAGTTCCCGCTCAATCACAGCCATACCAATTCCCAAAGCAACAACGGTACGAAGCTCGGGTAATGTCACAACCACCACAATATCCAGTCCCCCCGCGACCACAATTGTATTCGTTACTATTCCCCGTTCAACAGCAACAACAGAATCGCTACCTGGTTCCACCTCAGCCACAGCCTCTGCAAGGTCAAGTCACTCCAAGCCAGCCCATTCAAGTCACTTCCAGTGCGCCTCAAAATCAGCTGCAATATTTAGTAATGCCACCAAAACCCCAAGTTGTGTATCAAGCGCCGCAGGCTTACCAATCAATTTCAAGACCAATGTATTCTCCATCGTTGCCGGTATATACTTCGTCACAACAACAGCAGCCCATGCTGAGTCAAGATGCACCACAGTTCTTTCCGATGGCATCAAATGAGAAGGATACCCTGGGTTCATCGGTTTCCAAATCACCCGTTCAGTTACAAGGAATGGTCATCACCTACCCCTATGCCCCACAGCCACAGGCATACCAACCTGCTGCGATGCCTCCTATGTACACGCCACCACGGTACTACCAACCAGCACCTGCAGTAGGACATGCTAAGAAGCATTCAAACAGCAAAGACAAACAGCACGAGAAACAAAACGACAAGGAGTCTTCCGAAAAATCTCATGAGAAATCCCCTCAGGTGGGATCGGTCGCGCCTGCTTCTCCTTTCATGAGATATGTAGCCCAGCGGTTTGCTGCACAAGGGTATGCTCCCCAAGGGTTTGCTCGTTCTCCTTACCTCATGACTTCTCCTCAGACAGCTTGGAGAATCAAACTCTATCGCCCTGTTCTTACTATTCCCCGTCCCCAGCCGGTCCCAGCTCCTGTTTTCAATCAGGGATACCCGGTATCCCCGTCCTATCCAATTCCCGGCCCGCAGTTCCAGGCACAGCCACCTTATCCACAGCCTGAGTTAACAGGGCCCCAAACACGTGAACAACGGTCTCAGCCTCCACAGTTTATCACTGCCACAGGCATCTCTTCGCAGCCACTTCCACCAGTAAGCACGTATCACGCCCAACCATTGCCGTACCCAGCTTATTCCCTTGGACAGGTAGCACAGAATTTTCCAGGGCAACCAGAACAAAAGATGGGGGAGCCAAGGACCTGTCTGGTACCTTGTCCAGCATATTGCGCTCCTGAATGCAAGCCTCTGTGTTGTAACGATCGCCGTAGATAAGAATTTTTCTTTTGTATGCCAAATTCACTTTAAAAGCTTTGAAAGCTCCTACATCTGAGCAAATCAAATGCACGGGTAGTATTCTACAGAACTATTGCGCTGTAATAGCGAATGGAGAATATGATCGCAAAGTTTCCCTGACACTGTATATTTGAAAATACTAAGGAACTGAAACAAACCATGTGGAGAATTATATATCCACTTGATTTAGCAGCATTTTTTTCCTTTCTTTTTTTCTACATCAGTTGATTTCTCGAGATATAATTTTCCGGTCGGTCTCGCATTAGTAAACAGAATCATCAAGTAAGAGCCGAGGGCAATGATCACGACGTATGAAGACGTATGATTTTATCCTTACTCGAAATTTTGTCAGACGGCAAGTCCCGTTGCACGGCGCTAGCCGCGGTGCAATCGCAAAAGTCTAAACCACGATTACTCTTATCTCCCGGCCACAAGATGTTTTGGGTGCGCCTTATCACTCAAATTTTCCGCAAAGATTAGTAGAACTGTGTCCATTTTTTTGCAAATTTTGCTAAGCGTAGGGAGAAAAAGATTGCGCTTCATGGTATTCCAAAACGCACTGTGTTTCCGTAATGCAGTTTCCCTGATTTCGTTCTTAACCATTATCTTACAGTTCTTAACTAGTCTGTGCGGCGTACACCAGTTGTTTCAGTTGTCTTAGTAAGTAAAAAATCGAACGAGTAAATCAGGGCATATTTCTTAGTTTGATTCGCCGTATTCTACATATAATCATTTGCCGAGGAAACTCCTCCGGAAAACAGTATGGCAGCGGACTGCACTAGAAACGATGTAGGATCCAAATA
Source organism: Astreopora myriophthalma (assembly GCA_014634185.1). Lineage (NCBI taxonomy): Eukaryota > Metazoa > Cnidaria > Anthozoa > Scleractinia > Acroporidae > Astreopora > Astreopora myriophthalma. The sequence continues at coordinate 724,547 of BLFK01000490.1, forward strand.
TACCAATCACAGCCGACCATCGTGATACAAATGGTGGAGCGTCACTAGTCGAAACGTCGGCGGCGATCTACACCTCAAGTGACTACTGCGTGTGAAAAACGATAATACTCTGTACTATTGGTGTCACTACCACGATGACAAACCACAACCTATTTATCGAAATATGGCACAATAATTTGTACTTTAGCCAGGAGACTTTAGCACAATGAACCTATACTTGCAATTTGCCACAGTTTAGCACATATTCATTGTCAATGTCCGGGCTGAGGTAAACAGCAAGCAGCGTCAACAACACTTCAACAGACCAAAAAAATGGGTTTTTATACCTACGGCCCAGACCAAAACGATAAGCGTTTGCTGGGATCAGTTACTTTTGCTTTTAGACTTTCATTCCGCTGTCTAAGACATGTTCGATGCCAATATTGCAGCGAAAATAAACAGCAAACAGCTTATACAACTTTTGAAAAGAAGGAGAAGAAAAAATCGATTTCTATCTTTCTATACAGTACGTCATAGGGCAAAACGTAACGTTAAGTCAGCTGGTTCAGTCGTTTGCTGCCACTAGTAAATGAGACATAATAAGGTAGGTTTTCGTTCAATCCTACAGAACAGAAATAAAGAAAAAGAAAAGGAAAAAAAAGAGACAAAAGAAAAAAAAGGAAAGGAAAAGAAAAAAGAAAACGAGAGGAAAGGAAAAAAGCAACGGAATGGGAGAATCGATAGTTTCCAGTCTTCGCTGTTGCGCAACAACCAACATGGCGGCCGGATTTCACCACGTGGCGACATATTATCACCGGTGTTTTTACATTTCCCCATGATCCAAGAGTTTTCTATGGTATTTGGCAAGGTGATGATGAAGCCTAAGCAAGAGAATTCTGTTACCGGAAAAACAAAACGGCAGCCAAAGGATATAAGCAAATTAAGCATCTGTCGTGACAGTTTAAATTACATCGACATGGCCATGGAGGAAGACAAAGATAATTTTGAGACAATAATTTCTGTGGTGGATGGTAACTTCCCGTGCACATCAAGCGATTCTTTACATACTGAACACGAAAGAAGAAACTTTGTAGACTATCGAGGAACAGCAAACAATAATTCTATACAGACCTCAAATGTACTTCGTCCTGTTGCGTTGGACTGTGAAATGGTTGGTGTAGGTGATGACAAGTCAAGTGCTCTTGCGAGGTGTAGCATTGTTGACTACGAAGAAGACGTTGTTTACGACGCATACGTTAAACCGAGCAAACCAGTTACGGATTACAGAACGCAGTGGAGTGGTATTCGCCCAAAACACTTAAAGAATGCCATTTCGTTTCGCTCAGCGAGGAATAAAGTTAAGGGAATCATCAAGAATCGGGTACTCGTGGGTCATGCACTGCACTTTGACTTGAAAGTTCTTAGACTACAGCACTTCCCCGATCTTATCAGGGACACATCTGAACACATACCACTGAGGGCCTTAGCCGGCTTTCCCAGGAACTCAACGCCTTCGCTTAAATGTCTTGCTAGACAGTTGTTGAAGTGGGATATCCAAGTAGATGAGCATAGTTCAGTTGAAGATGCAAGAGCTGCTATGCTATTGTACAAGAAATGTGAGGCAAAATGGGAGAAAGGAAACAGGAAAGGAAACAAGGATCAGTCTTATTTGGAAGACGTGTATTGGCCCAACTGGACGAAAGCAGTAAAGCAGGATAAGAAATAGTTATAAAAACAGTGGACAGAAGACCTTCAAAAATAATTATAACCAAACTGTTCAAGAGGGCCCCAAATTGGAATTACAATATGATAAGTGCTGACAGTATTACATGTAAAAATTTGAGTTTTTGCTTACATGTAGCAAATGCTGCTTCCCTAGGAGCAGTTTTCTTGTTAAAGAATTATCTACTCCAAGCATTTACAGGTAGTGAATAAAATAATAGGAGTCTCATGAAGTGGCAGTTCAGTTTTCCTATGGTGTGGTCACCTTGCCTCTTTGAAGGGCATGGTCTTGGAATCTAGTTCTCTTTTGTAAACTTCAAAGACATAAGTCTTGGATTCAGAAAAATAATAAAATTGCTACTACCATCTCACTAGTAAAAAGCCGAGTAGCTGGAGAGCGACATCCTGTTGATAAGCTGCACTTAATTGATGAACAAACACTAAAGAAGGATCATTTTATTCAGATGGTCCCTTTAAAAAAGTAAAACCATGAGACCTATTTGAAATCATTAGAAAGTCAACCATTCTATACTTGATTTGCTGTTGATAAATGGAACCTTCAGGGGAAATCAGGAAATGTATGTGCCATCATTTGTAACAAAGAAAAATGGGCACAGTGCTTCATGAACTTCACACATCAGACCTCCTGATAGGCCCCTGTGAAGTCCCATCTGGCTATCTTTCATACTTATTTTACAAAGTTCAAGCACATTATAAACATGACAGAAAGTGCACAAGTTTGTTTCGCCCATTTGCTGAGATTTTTCGTACAAGAATGATTGTAAAAAAGAAGAACAAATGATAATTCTCACTTAAAATTCTAGAAAGTAACTAAGAAAGATAACTAAGAAAGCTCTAGTGTCTGGTTGCATCCTTTTTGGGCCATGCAAAGTGTCTGTACTCCACTTGTTAGAATTCTTTATGCAATTGTCTAAGAACCATTAAAAAAAAACCATCTTTACAATAACTGGTTAAGAAAGTTCTCTTACTCTTAAAAACCCAGTCTTCCATTAAAAATAATATTATTAATCCCCAACTTGGCTTCACTCCACAATTATCAATTAAATATACTGTATGCCATTTACAGCATGGGTTGACTTCAAATGAGACCCGGGGCTGATCGAACAAGTGTATTCCACGAGGGAAGCTATTGCTTTCAGGCACCGAAGTAATAGCTATACTCTTGTAAGATACACTCAGTAAAGATTTCATTGAACTGATCCCAGCTGGAAAAAAAAATGTCATTCAATTGTGTTGCACACAGGTGCCTTGATTAAAACATCACTGTGTTATTCAGCTCCAGAATTTTGGACATCATAGCCTTGCAAAGTATGTCTCTATGCATGTACAACTGTGCATTTACATGGAACATGCACAACAAAATAATATTACCAACAAAAATACTCAAACTATGTGCCTATGTTACCAATTTTTTTTTGTACATATATTTTGTGGTAATTCTAACACATGAAAATTCTTGCTCTGAAAAGGTTCTGAAAAGGGGCAACCATGCAAAATGTCAGCTTTATAATTTTTGCCAATTATTCACCAAAAAGAACACCCAATACCAAATGTCCGCACTGTACCCTGCAGCCACTCACATGGCAACACCATTTATAGTTTCTTTTGAAACTAACCCCTTGTGGAAATAAATACAGTGGCTCTCTCTCTATACATTCTTTGAAGTCTGTCACCACATTTGTCAGTTTAGTTGACTACCTTTGCTGGCTTTTTTAACTGAGAACCATCTCTTTCCCGGAACACTGATAAATTTAAGTTCAATCTTTACTTAAAAAAATTAATTACTTCCTATGATTTTAGCTTTTGTGCTAGCTCATGTTGAAACTCTGCATGACTATGTATAGCAGCAAGAAGCCCTCCCTCATTACGTGGTTTCTCTTTATCACCATATTCAATTTCTTTATTATCTAACGTTGTCATTTTTCCACCCAGAGTTCTTAACAAGGCATCTCCAGCACAGATGTCCCACTTCTTTATCAATGTCACATGGACGTAAGCGTCGGCTTTGTCCTCAAATAATGACAACACCTTGAAACCTGCACCTCCAGCTGGTATCACTGTGGATTTTGCACCAAATGCTTCTCTCACAGTGGCATTTACTTGGCCAGCATGTGACCTTGAAACTATGACTCTTGGGGCCTCTAATGCGGATTCTCTCTCCACAGGAACCTTAACATTCTCTGATGATCCATGACCCACCCAAGCCCAGTATGTCTGATGAAGAAAAGGCTTATGAATAATCCCTGCCACTGGCTTTCCCATGACAGCAATACAAACCATGGTTGTGACATAATCAACAAGGTTTTCAGTGTATTCTTGTGTTGCATCGAGAGGATCAATCCAGACCAAAAGATTTCCTATTGAAACCATTTCATTTCCTTTATTCAATTTGAGATTACTATCAATGTCAATGTCCCGTCCGACAGGTGTTTTCACGTCTTTCAAGTCAACATCTCCATGATCGTGTTCTTCTGACACCACATTCAAATTAGGGAATGCCTTTTTGAAGCCATAATACATTGTCTTATGAGACAACATGTCTCCTTGTGTCACTGGGTTATTAGCTCCTTCACGAGTCTTCCCTTTGCTTTCTTCCTACAGAGCATGGAAATGACAGAGAGATAAAGGACAGCTTTAGATCTGAGCATAAGTACAACTAAGACCACAAGTTTTTAGCACTGAGCATGCAAACATTGAGAACTTTACACCAGCATAAAGTACAGTATTTGTGCATCTTTGGTATAGAAAATTTGTGGTCACAGTCATACATATTCTTTTTATGTGTTATGACAAGTGTATGTACGCTCCAAGGCAGGTGGATCTAAGACAAAATTATTAAGCAGGAAAGGGACAGAGTCTGCAACAAATAAAACATTTTGCACAAAAGACATTTCAGTAAAACAAACAAACAGTCATAATGGCTGATAACCAAGATCCAATGAGCCAATGAGAAAGCTGGAAATGCCTTATCTGAGTACTACATAATAACTATAAAAAGTACATCTATATGCCATACAAAAAATTCAGCCAAGTCCTATGAGTCTCAGTTTTGTTCTTGTTTATTAAGACTTTTGAGAATCTTAATATTTTTAAAAGGGCAAGGTTTTGATTTTCGTATTTCCTGTACTACATCTGTACCATTTCATCTAATGTTCTGACAGTTTAATAGCCAATTTCCGAGTTAGTTAGTCTCTTCTTCAATTCGAGTTCAAGAGCAAAGTATTCCTTTACATGAAAATTACTTTTTATTCAGCTGGAAAGTAAAACTAATTTCCACCACAAAACTTTCGTACTTGCACTTTCTTGAAAAAAGAGGCGGTGAACTTCGAAATGAATGAACAGGTATTTCACAATTAAGGCTTATTTACAGTATATGAAGCACTAACCTAACATGGGCATAATTAATATGACAAAGTGAAGACTGAATAATAAACAACTAACATTGAAACTAATCAAAATTTGATGGGTACGAGTTTTTCGTTCAATGTAATTACATCCTCACATGCAAGATTAAATGTAAATCATGAGCACACTCGCCTAGGAGGTTGAAATATTTTTTAAGATATACGTCGATCATCAAAATATTTTTTTATGTGAACCACCAAAGTTACACGTTGCCATTTTTTAATAAACCTACATGTACGCTTTCATATCGATCATGCCACGAGTCAACTTCAGCTGTATGCATAATATTACATTTAACTCATTCAGCTTAAGATTAAATTTGATTCAGCTCTATTTTGAACTCAGTGACTATTTTTTGAGCCGGATAATGTTGTCGACAACAACAACAACAAAAATGGTTAAGAAAGGCTGCAGATAATAACAATACCAATAATCTACCCGGTTATAAATTTCTCTTGCACCAGTGACCTTGGTACCTGGGGGTACCATAAAAAATTTCCTTATGATCGATAAGAATTTTAGGCTTACAAACAAAGAAAACAACAAAAGTTTACGACATATGTTAAGGCACTACTGCGTCCTTTGATTTTTACTTGTCTTCATTGGTCTGGGAAGATTTATTTTAAGCAATCACAAACTTACCCCAAGGTCTTCACCGCGGCGGATTTTCCGAACCACATCTCCTCCACTTTCGGCAAGATGGATTGCTGTGACGATGAGCTGTTTCATTGAGACCGTGTCTTCCCCATCAAAATACTTGTGAGAAAAATCGCCAACACCTCCATCAATGGACAAGTAGTAAATCATCGCTACAACAACAAGCCCTATAACTACAAATCCGATGGGAGACAACCTTATCCGCGCGGCTCCCATCTTGTTACCGTCTGAAAACATTTCTTAGTGAAATGTATCACACAGCCTCGATCTGGGCCTCGGAAAATACATCACGTGGTTCTCACCATGAATATGATTGGCGATTTCATTCAAATCTGCCCAATCGCCGTGAAACAAAACGTTGGACCCAAATTCGAACTACATCACAAGAAGAAGCTATCGACGAAGTGCAGTGAATTTTTGTAAACTGTGGATATATTTTTCGTTCGTTATTTTCCCAAAATAGTCGATCTTAGCAACCGAAACAACATTGCAGTCACCAGGATTGTTAGAATTAGCATTATTCGGTAGATTATGGAAAATATTGTAACGAAGAAGTTCAACTACGACCATTTGTCTTCCTACAAAACTCGTGGAAAATTGGGAGCCTCCATAAATCGGAATGCCAGGGCCCAACTTGCGAACGAAAATCGTCACCTTTCCAGAATGGATAAAGTTTCGAAACGACGAAAAATGCCTCTGTCTCCCTTAGCTGATGAAAATGTGGTTGATACGATCACCACTGTGTTGAAAACCAAAACTGGTAAGTTATAATTATCTAAGAAAATATCTCAACATGTTAAACACTTTGCTTAAAGACTAAGTGCTTGAGCATATGTTGTAGCTGGGCTTAAATAAGGAAGAGATTTGTTTTGAAACATTTAGTTCGAGTTAAAATACTTAATATATTAAAATGTTGTATAATGGTCTATAATGGGATAATGAACTCTTGTTGATTAAAAAAAAAAACTCGAATCCAAGCCACATGATGCATACTTCGTACATGTACAGTATGTGTGTTTTTATTGCACAACGTGCCAATGTAAGGCCAGAGAACTAAATACGTATAATGCCCGGAGGATAGTGAAGTGATCAGGAGTTTTCATGCAAATTCCCCATGATCAGAAATATCCTCCTAGTCCCTGGACTATTGCAGCAGGGTATGCTAGAAAGATATTAAAAAAATAAGGGGAAAACGAAAAAGAAAAAAAGAGAAGAAAAACGTCCATTTTCAAACCCCATTGTTTCTTGCAGAAAACCAAGAGGAAAATCTTTCTCAACCTGAGCTCAGTAGAAAGGAAAAGTTACTTAAGTGGCGTGAAGAGAGGAAGCAAAAGAAACAAGCTGAAACACAGAGGAAGTCTTTTGTAGTGCGACACATTAAACATGATAAAGATGCGAATTTATTCAGTGCTGCAGTGACGAAAGCTTCCAATGGAGTTGGTCCACTAATGAAGCCAGCACAATTTACTGCAAATAAATCAACTAAAAGGATGACAAGGGCATCAGCAAGGCTTGCAAAAGAGGTGTCAGCACAATTGGATGATGATCGAAAGGGCATTCCGGTTGAAAAGGTAAAGTAAATCTAATGTTACAGCATCAGAGAAGGTAAAGGAAAAGAATAGGTAGATCATTTTGTTCCATTATTTTATTTTTATCAGTGATTGAAATAAGAACAAGAGTGATATTATTATACAACAGGGCGAAGTAAAGTCAGAAAAGACTGGCATAGTCACCAATCAGAGGTCACGAGCAAGAGCACCATCAGTAACAAAGGCCAATCAAGGTGAAATTGTTTATCAAAATTTTTCTAACTATGACTGATTACACTGATCACACAGGTTTGAATCACTGAGAACTCAGGATATTTGATACAGGATAGGAATAAGTAATGACAACTCCCACTTAAAGCAGAACTGCAAATTGCATCTATACTTTATAAAATTAATGTGGAATATGTTGGTATGTGCTTCATCCACTTATGCTGTAACCACACTTTGTCTTGTTTACTTTTATTTTCAGTTGCACCTCAACCAAAGAGCCAAGTAAAGACAAGATCACAAGCCAAGAAGCTCAAAGACCAACCTCTAAAAGAGACCGCCCCCACCAAACTTGAGAAAAATGAAAAGCAAAAGAAACAGTTGGCATTGAAAAGCCCCATAAACTGTGAAATCCCAAAGTTGCCAGAAATAGATTCCATCAAGAATACTGTGTCAATTGGAAGAGGAAGCACAGAGGGTGTGGAGAGAGTTAAGGCTGGGGCAACATCTTCAAATGGGACTTCATCTTTTGCACCCACAGACTTCCAGTTTACAGCTCCAAATGGGGTCAATACATTCACTTATTTGTCTAAAACTTTCACCTTTCAGCCCCTTAGCCCTAACAGTGCTGTGGAGTTTATGTTCCCATCATCAGCAGCATCATTTTTTAGCCCAAAGAAACCAGCTGAGAAGCCAGCTGAGAATGTGATTTTGGAGGATCCTGTGGCAGCCTTTAACAAGCCAATTCCTACCTCAAACACGAAGCAACAGAGTACTGAAAATGCTGATACTACACCATCGTCAACAGCTCATGATGTTCCCATGGAAACATGCAATGAAGCAGAGCAGCAAGAAAGTACAGCTACACTTCCAGATAATGAAAACACCGCTAAAAGCACAGATACTGAGGATCAGCCAGGGATGGTAATTGAAGTGGTTACAGGAATAAAGAGTGATTCTGTTGAGCCACAGGACACATGCAATGAGCTACAGGACACTGCTAATGAGCAACATGATGCTGTACATTTTAGGAATCTTGTGAAAAAGGAGACAGACAGGCTGAATGACATCTGTAAAAAGTGGGAGAAAGTTAGTTCTGAAGAAGAGGATCTAAGTGAAGAAGGTATGACCTGTAATGTTCAAGGTGGAGTTTTCCTTTTGCAAGTCAAGGTATTTAATTTCTTTGGGGTGGTTTTCATAGGGAAGTGTAACTCCCTACCCACCCTCCCCCCAAAAGCAGGCTACCTTCAGACTTTCACAGCATTGCCTTTGTTTATTGCAGTGACTGGACAGATAAGGACAACAATTGGTCAAGCCCAGTTACTGATTGATCAGAGGTTTCGTCAATTTTCTGGTCTTATTGACCTTAGTGAGGTTAGTAAATTTCTTGTGCCATTTTACTTGCAAGACTACTCTTCTCTGTAATGAGAATACCTTGCTTTGCAGGACACCATCCATATATTATTCAAGTATATGTTGACTGTCAGTTCCTGCAAATTTGTTATTTTCTTTCAGGATAAAAATGCAGAAAAACAAGCCACTGCATCAGATCTTCAAGGATTCTGGGAAATGGTCTATTTTCAGGTATGCATTGTGTGACATGTCTCACCTACACTGTATCAAACTCACTCTGACTGGTGCATGCCCTCTTAATTTTTAGCCATGGGACAGCTGGAAAGAAGAATTCTCAGTAAGGCCCTTTCACCCTTTGGTTCCTATTGAAAGCCATATAATCATGTCTTATTTTCCAAGATCAACTGCTACCATGTAACAGTATACATTTGTGAGAAGGGCTGAGTCAGCTACTGGTCATTAATGATGCAACTAGCCTATCACAGCAGCCGCTGTTAGTGGCAAAGGTGGCTAAAAGTTACATTGACATTCAGGGAGATCCCAAGTTCACATCTTTACTTTTTTTGCCATTTTTTTAAATTGATTTATTATTATTATTTTTAAATGCAGGTTGAAGATGTAAATAATAAGTTTGATGCATTGGAGAAGTTAAAGGAAAACAACTGGAAGGAGGAAGAGACCAAATCAAGAAAAGTCATCAGAAAGACTAAGCCTAAGGTAAGTGTCAACGGCAATGTTTTCTCGGTCACTTACAGACCAGATAGAAACGTTAATATAATCAACCGGAACAGACGTTTAAATAATTTGGGCTCAAAGGGTGACTGAAGAGACAGGTGCATTTTATCTACACCCTATGCTTGGCTGAGTTGTTTTTTAAAGACAATTTTCGACTTGTTTGGAGGCTGTTAATGGTAAATTGATTTGTTTCTTTTAGAAAGCAGCTGCTGTAGATGGTGCCAAAGGCGGTAGCAAGCTTGCAAGTACTAGGAGTAGAATTCAGGAAATGAGAATGGCCATGAAGGCAAAAATGGCTGCTGACAAGGAGAAATTGACGGCAGAGAAACGTCACCAAGAGGTTTGTATGCGATCCCGGCCGTAACCACCGACATCCTTTCAGACCGGTTAGAATTTACAAGAAGGAGAGAGACAGAGTTAATGAACTGACTTGAACTGTGCCCTGGGACAGAAGTTCTCTCTTTGCACGCGTCAAAACAGAACCCCGGTCACCGCTCAAGAAAAGCCTCTGGTGCCCAGGGTATGAGCTGTGCGGTAACAACATAAAGTTTTAAGTTTCCATTAGAGTAAGTGGAAATTCTGCGTAGGTAGTTGAGGGCACGTGCGAGAGTTCTTAAAAACGTGACAGTCAACGCGGAAGTAACTGAAAGCACGCGACAGTCAGTATTGAGGCCACGCGGGGGTTGTAAGAATACGTTTCAGCAGTGGGGGGAAATGAGAGGCATTGAGAACAGAGGTAGAATGAAGGTGAAAGCTTTAGACAGGGTTTGTGGTAGCATGCTACAGTTTGTGATGAAATAGGTGCGAGATCTTTCAAACGGTCAGTGACACGTTTGCTGGCAATCAGAGTTAAAGCACTACCGAAAGCACGTGAATTTGATAGCGTTATACGCGTGTACATCTAGCCAGTCCAAGTTAATCCAGGGCTGAAGAAACTACTTACGTTACTGCTTCAATTAAGTGTAGTCACTTCACTTAGTTCTTAGTTTGTTACGCACTTAAATAGCACATTCAGCTAATACTAGGAGGAAAATTTAAGCCGGTATGATTCTTATTTCCACGTTTTTTCAACTTGGTGGTTTTGTGCAAATCTTTCAGGAAGAAGCGTTTATCACTATTCTGACGCCGGTGAAAAAGAGCAAGAAATATGGTACGATCTGTAAAATAATTCAGTTGGCAGAAGAGTTAGCAACTTTCAAGACGAGAATTAAAACTTGACTCTTACATGTAATTGCAACCAGTAAAAGAACAAACAAGACGATCGAGTTTGTCAAACTTACAGATAATTGTACATGCACCATTGAGGACAACTGTCGCGATAGGAGAAAATGTGAGGACAGTAATTTTCCAGCCTGTCAAACTAAGGACGTTCTAAAAACTTTTGTCTTTTTTCGTTTAGACGACAGTGATGAAGTGGTGTTGACTCCAGTCCGCCGCTCCATTCGCAGGACTCCAGTGAAACAGTCAGCGTTCAAGAGCATCCCTATGGTGACCACGCCCAAAATAATCAGGGAAGACAGCCCTGGGCTTCGATTGACACCCGACAATGCTGATAACCTAAACGAGCTGGCTGTCATAGGAATCGCCATGAAAACGGAAGAAACCGCCGAGGATGCCGCGCTTAGCGAAACTTGCGAGTCAGTCACTATTAGTGAAATTTGCGAGAAGGGAACTGAAATGGGCCCTCAAATGGAAGAGGATAGAATGGAGTGTGATTTAGGGCAAAAGGCCCCCGTGGCTTTGAAATCAGCTTGCAAGTCCGCTAACAGCAAATCTCGGATGTTTTCCGTGACCTTTCAGTCGCCAACCGAACTTGAAGATCAACAGAAGACTCCAGCATCCCCACAACATGAAGAAGCCACTCTGTCGGTGAATTCTTCCGGAGTTTTTAACTCAACTGAAACGCGGGAAGTTACGCGTCGCAAAAAAGGGACCCCACAGCGTTTTCTGGCGAGGAAGTGCCGTCGTCGAGTAAGCACACCTTATTACCACGATCGAACAAGGAGAAGGGTGTCCGCGGTACGTGAAAGCAACCCAGCTGAAAGTGAAAGCCAAAGCTCAGGTGACTCCGATTCGTCTGACGCCAAAGCTAAAGAGTCCTGTTCTGTATCTGGGTTGAGAAGATCTCTGCGTAGAACACCATCCAAATATAGGGATTCCACCCCTTTGGAGGCACAACCTGAGCATGAGGAAAAGGTAAGTGCCTACTAGTTTGGCTGGGTTGGGGCATTAATGGAACATCATATCCTAGATTTTCTTTCTGGCTGATAAACTGCAAACGCTTTCCAAGGTACGAGCAACGTCAACTCACCGAAGTTTGTATGGAATATAAGAGAACAATTATATGAATATTTCAAGAGAGCGAATGATTAGCCGATCACCAACTCATCCTTGTTTGAGCAAGTTTATTTTTGACGGAATGTTTCATGCCAGTTGCATAAATGCGGCCTCCGTGCCAGAAGGCTTGCGATGTTTTTGGCGCATGTTCAAGCATTCTTGATCGCGTTGGACGTTTCTAAATCTCGCAAAATACAAAGGTGGTTTGAAAAAACACTTGAATTGTTCATTTATCCTAAGATTCCAACGTTATTCAACAGATCCCTGGTGTTTCGCTGCAGTTGTTCCACGTATCAGAGGAAACTGCAGCAAGCGACACACTGAGAAATGTGAGTCGACTGATTACATTTGGTGACTGTTGGAACCATATTGGTACTCGTTTTCACATATGTTGGAACAGTGCTGAGTGCGGCTGGATAATAACAGCTGAGGATAAAGCGATTGTTCATCATTTATGCGTTAGTCACGCCTTCTAACCACTTCTGCGTTTAAGGATTTTGTTTTTACTTCCGCAGAATTCCGAAGAAGATGCGTTTTCGAAATATCTCTGTTCGTCTTCCTCTGACAATGAGGAGCGTGCAGAAGAACCCTCGGATCACACGGCTGGTAAGGAGGTTTGCTGAACTTGTTGAGGGTTTGCATACATTAGCTATAGACAATGACTCCAGTCCAATCGAGCTCAGTTAACTGATTGCGGCCGGTTTTCAATTACACTGACGGATCTTTTAGAGATGTGCTAACATAATTAGGCCCAACTAACTTCACATCATCAAACAGGATCATTAGACGATTTACTCTTTTGATCTCACTTTCTCAATTAATGTTTGACCGTTAGGTCGACTGGGGAATTTGGACGCGGTAGTCTTTTTTGTTACAGGTATTATCTCGTCGTTACAAAACGCTTGGTTGTTCCAGGGTAAAAGTGCCGAGTCGCGACCCTAATGACCTCTTAACAGAGGACCACTTGAGTTTACAAGATCGTTCCGTCCTGTTCGGGGCCATTTCCATCGTATGATATGAATCCAGACATTGCGCGGCAGTTATGGACGTTACTTGTTTCTGATTACAAGTTGTGCTGAGATTAACGACAATAATGGTTCTTAACTCTTTCTTTTCTAGAGAACATGGTCGACGACAATGACACAGCAAAGAATGACTCCTTTGACAAAGAAGAAGAAACCTTCACACCACTCGGGCAAACCCAAAACGTCACCAGGCCCACTGTACCAGACAGCGCGTCCCGAACAGGAAGAACCCCAATTCACCTCCTCAAATATCTCGCAGATGCGGACACGCCGTCTCCAAATTCCCGCCAAATAACACCGATGCCTAAAACCACCATATTTGTATCGCCGCCTGACTGCAGCAAGACACCCTCGCTAGCGGATAGTCTCGGCACGATGTCACCGGAGGACGCCGTGCACCAACCTTCCGCGCGAGGCGAAGGCTCCTCCCTGCTTTCGCTCAGTGGAGTGGCCAAAAAGGAGAGCCAAGGATCTGTGACGCCCTCAATTGAGCTGGACGCCTTAACTCTTGATTCCCCAATGAATGACGAGAAGAGACGAGATTCGGTTTTCTTCGCACCCGTATCAAGTTTTAATGCTTCTCGTGTGCAAGAGAACCTAATGTGTTTTTCACCAGTCGTGGAGAGAGATGAGGAAGGTACTTTTTCTTTAACATGCTTTGTAGTACTTTTCGTGCGGAGACTTTCAATTTAATTTAATTTTTTGATAAGGGACGAGAATGAAATAGGTTGATACAACGTGTGGATTATAGATGGATAAATGAAGAAATGATCCCCGCACTTTTCTAGGCAAGATAAGCAATTGCCATTAAAGGGATGAGTTTGTCAAAAACTGGTGTAGCCTTCCTTGAAGGGAAGTGAAGCACTAAAATTTGGTATCCGATCTGGGTTGATAAGTAACCCTAAAACTTAGTGCGCTTTCCTTTTGCCAGAACTGCCCAGCCAGACCGGTCACGTTGCAAGTAAAATGCAAAAAAACGATTTCTTCGCGCTCATCGTTTGACGCTGATACAGAAAAGTGCCAGTGGTGGTGCTCTTTATTAAAGAGGTGCGGTGTGTGGTGGCAAAGGACCTGGACTTTGGCCTACTGGGGAGGGAGGAGACTTTTCAGGAGGTTGGGGAGGGGGGTCGCAAAAGTGACAGACTAAAGAGAATATCCAACTCTTGAAGAAGTTGGGCTTAGTTGCTGTTAAATATTGAAACTTCCTGTTCGTTTGTTTTCAGGGAAAGAGTGAGTGTCAAGACCCAATGTGCGAGAATGTTGGCAAGAGCCAAGATTGTGTCTGATTGTGATGGTCAACGTCCCTGGACACGGAATGAATCCAGAAAAGAGAAAATGATCTGACTGATAGTCATATTCAGTCTTTTTATCGTTTTTGTTATAACAATAACAGTTTGTCGTATTGATGACATTATTGCAGAGTTCTATTTTTCAAAGTACGTGTAAATAGTGTTGTTGCATCAACTGTTAGAGGAATTATTCGTTTTTGATAAGTTCATATCAATCGTAGCCTTCAACACTGTCCGGCTCTTTTTCGTTTCGTCAAGCAATTCTAAGTGCCGAGCCAACTGGTGTAATGATTACATTAAGATTTAGGAAGAAATTAATACGAGTGCGTTGAATGAGTTCCGAGCAGGATACTGCTGTAGTTAATATTACCGGTAGATGATGTTCACGCGCGTTTGTTTGTCCTTTGTTCTGGAATCTATCGTTGAGCAGAACAAGGGGACAACCGAGTCTCCAAGACGAATACGTCGTTGTATTCATCGTTTGGTCGCAAATGCGCCAAGGCATGCTTGGTGAAAATATCGATTGTTCCGGTTCCAAGCAAGCTGTAACTACATTTTTGCATGGTGCATGCATAACAGCTCTTTCTTAATGTGCAAATATTAAACGAACGTTTACAGGAAACTCCCATTGACTACTTGTGTATCTAGTATGAACTTCAGTTCTCTCGTAACTTTAATTTGTTGGGAAACATTGGTTAATATAAGGGCTTCAAACGAGATGCACGTTTACCTAATAAACCACAGGATTGAGTTTACTCCAAGCTGTTTCTTTGAATTTCACTCTCAATGAATATCGGCACTATTGACTGCCACGGTAATGCGATATCTTGTTTCGGCGCTTTTCGCAAACACTAAGATTAGACCATACTAACGATGATTGCAGGAAAACTGATAAATTCGTTGCAGGGTCCCAAGCCATTTTCTCTTCATGGGGACAAGGTGAGGGAAGGACCGTTAGCGACGCACAGTACGCAACATTCTCGTCTTCAGTGTCAAGGACCGTAGCACTAACTGCCACCTTCGCCTTTTGGACAAAGTGCGCAAGCGCAGCATCGAGAGCGAAACTTCCCCATACACTGTCTCGTCCCCGGAGGCCGCGATTCTTTCGGTCAGCACCAAGAATAACGACCTCTGGCCTGCAAAATATGCGCAGTCGCGGCGGGGATGTCAATTTTAGTAACCGTTGATAGCCACCAATTGTTTCAAATTTATGAGAATGCGCAGACGAGCCGAAGTCCGTGATTCGCGGACTTCCTAGTTCTGAACCAGTCCGAAATCGTTATTCTTGGTGCTGACGGAAAGAATCGCGGCCATTGGGGACGAGAATGTGCAGCATCGCACTAGGTTTCGGTGCGCTTATTCGGGCACACAGGGTTTGCGCACGTGCAAATGACAGAATAGAGCATTAACAAGTTAACAGTAAGTTAATGTCATGTGTTCTAGCTCAATTAACTAGATTGGATGCCATCCAAGGAAGGATTCTTTAACGTGAAAGGAGAAGAACAATCTGTTTCGTTTCGGGCGCCTTCTTCCAGAAGAAAATAACCTATTTATTTGCCCTCCCGTCGGCCTTCGTGTTTCTACAAACTTCCAATATAACTTGGTACCATTTAATCTTTTAAACTAGGTTCAAATGCCCGGCCTTTCTAAAGCTATGGTTCATCCCTGAGTAGGCCTCTTTTTACAACTTTGTTGTTTACCTTTACCCGTGTTTTCGTATGGGCCATATCATTTGTATGCTACAGTTATTCTTCCACTTTACATGAAAACGGGTGAAGTTTTCTCTAAACCAAATGCCTTCATCACAATTCATGTGTTAACATTATCTCTTCACTGTACGGCGTCCGTAAAAATTTTGCAGTGGATTTCATTCGAATATCAACACTTTCGGTCTTGACTAGTTTTTACCAAAGAACATGGCGTTTCAGCTTCAGCAATTGCGAGATTGGAAATTTCCCTAAAAAAGCAAAATTCTCCTCTCCACGGGTTTGCGACACATGGGACACTCCTGCATTCTATCTCCGCAGAGTTGACATGCGCCGTGACCGCATAAGAATATAAGGTTTTTCCTCCGATCCATGCAGACTGGACACATCGCCTGAAAGCACACAAGACACCCAAATTCGGAGCCACACATTAGCCAACCTATTCAACTAGCCGATTGGAGTCTCGTTAAAATAAGGGCGATTGCAAACACGGGAAAATATGTGAAGACGCGGAAAAATATGCACACAAATGCTCAACTGGTAGTAGACGCGGGAAGTTCAGTTGAAAGCGTGACATATACAAGTGCAATCGAGGGAATCTGGGCCGAGTTGTCCGAAGTAAAGTCAGCACTAATCCGGGTTAAATACCATGACAACCAATAGGATTTAACCAGACTTTAACCAGACAATCAAGGGTGCACTAACCCTACTTCGAACAACCCGGCCCTGGAAAATAACTTACACTATGTACACAGGGTTTCCTTCATTCTGAACAAAGACAATAGACTGCGTAAAAGGTGTTTCCCTTCCGAACACCCAAAAGGCGAACGAAAGCTAATGAGCAAGAAGGACCTTCGTTCGATTCTCGGGCTTTCGGAGAGGACACGAGAATTACGCGGGCTAAATACCTGCTCTTTTAGGTCTTGTAGTTGTTGCTGTAACTGAGTGAACTCTTGTGGGTTTATTTCTGGTTTACCGCCTGATTTCGATTGACATGGGGCTGGAGCTAAAACAAAAAAAAAAATAATGTAAACGTTTGTGGATTTGGGAGATACTCGGAGTACATTTTCAATGAGAGTGATCTCCTCGAAATGAAGTGTGAACATGTCTCTAAGCTAGTTAAAGATATCTTCCCAAACCTTTTCCGCCACAGCAGACAATAAAAGGCACAGAGTCTTCAATGTTATTACGGCACTGTACACATTTCTTCATCAGCGAAGAGCAATCTAAACAAACATGACATTCATTGAAAAGTAGATGTCTATTAAATCATATTGAACATAAAATGGCAGTAAGGCTTCTGTACAAGGCTGGTAATTCTGCCGACAAAGAGCCGGTATTTTCCGTAAATGGTTAAAGCGTCTGATTCTTTTCAAAATCATTTCACTGCAAAAACACATTTCTAACTTACTTTCACAAGCGACCATATGCCCGCAAGGTTTGAACAACGTTCTTGCAGTCCTCTCTGAACACACAAGACACTCTTCAATCTAAGAAAAGACAACAAAACAGATACACATACAGCATTCAGTCAATCCCATACTACAACCTAAAGTAAGACAACTGACTACACCTAAAGTGCACGTTTAATCTCACAAAAACCTGCTCTCACCTTAGTCCTGGACTGCACAGTCTCCTTACACATAAGGCACTTCTTGACACGTGACGAACACAATGAGCAAGTTGCCACGTGACCGCACGGTCCAAACAGCATATCACGTTTCATGTCCGAGCACACCATGCACTCTTCCAGTCCCTCATTCTCATCCACATCTGCCAGCTGCACAGCACTCGCATTGTTTTTCTGTGTGCCACTATGTAGAAAAAAAAAAACGCAACAAAAGGAGTGGTAGTGTTGGTAATGCGGGTGGGTGGGGTCAAGTGGGGCCTTGGGTTCAACTTTATGGGTCACTCAGCTCCTTCAGGAGCCCATAAGCCGGAGCGTACAACCTCAATACATTTGCGTCACGGCGTTTTCGAAGACCGAGCTATTTTTAGATTGATTTTCCCGCGAATTCAGTCTCCCGCAGGAGCCTTGGTCTTCCACAGGAGCCTTGCTAGCCTGTTCCCCATGGATATGGATTTTTTGGGTTTAATTAGTATTAAGCTATTATGATGCCACCAACTTCTTCTACAGATCAACGAGGCACAGTACAGAATTGATGTATTTTACAAGCTACCCTTCGAATCACATTACTGACGAATCTGAATCTTGCGTTGGGGGTAAGGTTTGAGCAACGCGTCCTTAACCTGGCTAGTATTACCATTCGCTCCACGGCTCGAGGATTAGCTCAGTAGGCCACATAATAAACAACGTGTAGCAGGAGCAACTT
The DNA here is from genome assembly GCA_014634185.1 of Astreopora myriophthalma. Taxonomy (NCBI): domain Eukaryota; kingdom Metazoa; phylum Cnidaria; class Anthozoa; order Scleractinia; family Acroporidae; genus Astreopora; species Astreopora myriophthalma. The sequence continues at coordinate 742,866 of BLFK01000490.1, forward strand.
CTACATCGAGTCTCCAACCTATTATCTAGAGTAACTCGTTTCTTAGTAAGCAGAGTCTCGAGATATCGATATGACAAGGGCTTGGCCAGTCTTACCTAATGCGCTCCTTGTGACATTTGGCTAAAGCTTTACACAGATTCGGATCAGGACACAGATCCAGCGGAGTCTGGCCTTTCTTGTTTTTTATATTCAGATCTGCGCCATTTGCGGCCAGGAACAGCGCAATGGAAGCACTGCTTTTCTTATCAGCACCTTGGGTCCCCAAACCCATCAGGAGCTGCACACAAAGACAAACAGAAAATCTTATTAGCAAAGAAACAAATGAAAGGGTGGGTTTAAAAAAAATGTGGCGTTGAGTCATTCGGTGGGAACTACATTCAAGCCCATCTCCTGCTCAGTGAGGCGAGGCGAGGCCGCGAGGACGACATCAAACATGTTTGATATTTTCCTCAAGGGCTCGCAAGGCGAAAATCTCACCAAAAGGTCACCGCACACTTGAAGAAACGGCTGATGCATATTGCTTAGTTCTTTCCTCAAGTGTGCGGCGGGCTTAACATTGTGAGTAGTGAAGCTACCTTGCCGACATCCTGCATGTCCTGAAGTTGACGCAGCTGTGACAACGTGTGATGCCTGAGGGACTCGTGCAGGGGGGTGTCTCCATCCTTGTCTGTCAGGTCCAACTTGGCTCCTTCACGAACCAAAAGCTAACAGAACAGAGTAAGCGGCCAAACATTCAAATTTATTGTACACTGTTTGCAGTCTCTCTTTTCTCCTAAGGTCCGATGAGTGTGATGCCGAATTGACACGAGTCAACAAGGGGAGAAGGATATTTAAGGAACTGAAGCGCAGTCTTTCTTGTAATGTTAGCGAGTAAACAGCTGAAAAGAAATAAAGTACTTCCCCACAACAAATTTCAGGTGACCTTATCGGTCACAATATCCTCCAAGATTGTGATGCTAGCGGCGTTCCTCCACTAACGATCACAAGTAATTTGCTTTTTGGCCACAATGCCCTCACTTCACAATACCATTAGGTTGTATTAGGGCTGAAAAAAGTAATCATTTCGCTCTCTTACCCTAACTAACTGAGTGTGCTGCCTCTCCACTGCAAGGTGAAGTGGGGTTTGCAAGTTTGTATTCTGTACATCTTTATTCGCTTTTGCCTGAGAATAACATAATTAAACACTGTAACAACAACAATTGAAATTTGAGGGCAAATTTCTCTACCCGGACAAGACTGTTAAAGACCCAGTATTGCCCATTATGCACTGCGCGCTGCGGTCACTCGAAAAACAATAGACGCCTCGCTCCCGTGAAAACCAAAACGACATCAGAGGCGCGTGAAGCATAATGGCCAATACTGGGTCTTTAAGGCAGTTCCAGTAGGAAATTAAATGAATTTCATGGTAGTAAAACTTGGTTTCAACACTATTTTTAGCTTTTTTCCCTAATTAATAATCTGCCCGAAAACCACACCTTGGAGACAAAACTTGAATACGCAGAACGATAAGGGATAGGATTCCCCCGACCATTTCTATGTTTTAAATACGCAGTTTTTCTATTTTTTTCCCCCCTCATTAATCAAGCCTGGGGTTGTCACTCCTTTAATGTTATAGAAACCAGATTTACCTGTTTGACGAGTAGTTCAGCCACTTCCACGTGATTATTGAGTGCTGCCAGGTGTAAAGCTGTGTAGCCATCATCCTTCTTTTCATTTACAATCCATGGTCGGGGAAGCTTTGTAAGGAGGATTCGCATTGCACTAGATAAACAAACAGCACATTATCAGAGGAGAGTTTCACGTCACTTTTTTCACTTGGTAAAGAGTGGAAAAAGACCCCAAGAGACGATAATTATTGTAGTAAAAATTGGAAACTAAATAATATCTTATTGAAAAACTTTTCCCGCCAAGGTTCTGCCATGTGATTCTCTGAAGTAGTCTTCACCTACAGGCATGGATGTGTATCTGCTGTTTTGCGTCCTCTTCGCTATTCGATGTCATTTTCTGATGGGATATAACTCGAACTGGTCATAAGCTTGTCCAGTACTTGTGCGTCTGATAGGCGCTTTGAAACTGATCACGTTCAGCGAACTGCTGAAGGTTTGAGTGGTTAAAAGGGTTCACAGGCTTTCCTATCATAGCAGACAAAGTAGTCCTTCATGTATTTGATAATCTTGGGTTGGTAGGTAAAATGTTCAATTTAGGGAGCAATTAATTGCTCGATAAATTTACCCCGTCCCAATTCAAACAAATGCAGCGAATAACACACCTTGGATTTCCGCGTAGGGCTGCATGGTGCAGTGCATTGAAACCATTGTTATTTGCTACTGTTACATCTGCGTTCGCCTCTAGCAACATGGTGACCATATCATCCCGCTTCTTGGAGATTGCATCGTGTAATGGTGTGTCTCCCTCTGTATCCTGAGAAATGCAGAATTACTGTTGAATGGGAAGCGAAAAACATGGACTACTACCAAGACGAATGTTCCAAAAAGGTATCTAAACATAGACTCAAAGGAAAGTACAGGGCGTTAGGTTGGACATTGTCTTTTTTTTTCCTTTCCTGTTATTTACCTGTAAGCTGGGGTGACATGCCAGACCAAGAAGGTTTTTCACCACTGCTGTGTGGCCTTTGTTAACAGCTACGTGCAGGGGTGACTGTCGACGTTTGTTTCGTGCGTTCATGTCGCTTCCAGCTTTGATCAGCTGTTCAACAACAACAGATTCATCTCCAAAGGCCGCATGGTGAATAGCACGGTCACCATCTTTGTCCTAGAAAACCAAGCATACAGACAGTATGAAAATGTTGCCAAAAGACTTTCTGTCTACAGTGATTTCGGTTGCAGTTGATTTCGGTTTCGGTTGCGTGAAGGATTCAAGACCAGGAGAACAATATTGGCAACAAATAGTGCTTTTTGCTCTATTTGCTGCAACAATATTGGCAATATTGGCTATTTGTTGCAACAATATTAACAATATGGGCAACAAATAGTGCTTTTTGCTTTACCGAAATGTTCTTGCAAAAATGTTTTTCAGTCAGTGACCACAAATTATTAATTCTTATTAAATTGTGCTTTCTTGCTCATATATGTTGAACAAAAAATTACAAAGGGAAACCAATTAAAGCAAACCTCAGCCTCCACATCCACACCAAATCGAATGAGCACTCGGACAGTCTCCTCGTGACCATTCTGACTTGCAGCTTGAAGGGCAGTGTGTCCGGCAAACACACCATTGACCTGAAATTGGTCAAGAAAGGAAATATGACCAAGAAAAAGAAAAGGTGGCAGAGACTTTACTACTACATAACTTTTCAGTTTTAAGCAGAGTTGTTAGTAAAGGCAAAACACAAACTTACTCAGTAATTTTCAGGAGGACATCATAGGGTTTGAAGTACAGGTATTAATATTGGAGCAGTATCGGGTGGGGCTTGTTAATGAACTTACATTAGCATCTTCCTTGAGAAGGAGTTCCTCCACTCTCTGTGAGTCACCATTTGCCGCAGCCTTGACCAGCTCTTCCACGGCATCCCCTGGAACATGTGTCTCAAACAGCTTTTTTAGTAGAGCTGACAATCTCTCAGCTACAAAATGACCACCAAAATAACTTGATATTAGGGAGCTTACAAAACAACGACGCCGACGGCAACGAGAACGGCGCTACAAAACAATAGTTTTAGGGAACGAAAACAATGGCTCTGCACGCTCTGCACGTGCGTTGTACATTTTGGTACATTTCTTCGTTGTCATATCCTAAATAATGAGGTGAAATGGACAAATTGCAGGTTCTGTGGAGGACGTTATTATGTCACCATGAATTTTGAGGTACAGAGACAACACTCCGTTACTGCGTAACATTTTTCAAGCCATAGCAAAAATAAATGTTCTTCCACTCCATGACGGTCCAAGTTTCAGCCAAAGAAAGTGGAGCCGATAGTGAAGAACAATCATTGATGGTTTCTAACCAATGACAGGTACCACTGCAGAGTTAATGACTTGAGATGGCCCGATACCCTTCAATGAATTAAATAATATGTATTTGCCACCAAGTAGCACAGATTACAGATTGTCATTCAATTAGAGCAACATCACCTCCAGCAGAAGCCCCAAGAGAGGGTGAATCAGTGCCAGATGCAACCTTAGTTACAAGAGCTGGATTGTAGGTCCAAGATGTTCCACAGATCTCCACCTTTAATAAATGATTAAAAAAAACCCTTTGAGGTTGCAAAAATAAATAAAGTAAATTATACCAGCTTACGTTGCAAGAATATAGTGGTTAATTTTCATGATACATGTAACTAGGCAGTCAGATAAAACAGAAGTACAATGTGTCATGCATGCATATGTTGCATGATTTGAGGGTCTTTCTCCAAAGTGTGAATGGCCCTAGTCAAGAAGACAAAGTTCATTGTTTTATAAATGGAGTTCCCAATATTGATTTCCAAGTTACTGTTAGTTTATTTCAGTAGCTTAAGTCATTCACTTCTTTGTCCAACCATTTTTGTTGACCTTCTGTACTTTGTTGTGCATTTGATCGTGATGCGTATCAATATCTCCATCTAACGATAAACAACATAACCTCTCTTACTGAGCAGATGTTGAAAGAAATATTGTTAACTTTATAAAAAAACAAACAAACAAACAGGAAGAAAACTTTAAGTCTGACTAACCTTCAAGTCATTGTCATGATAAATCTGCTGCACTCTGCCAACCTTGCCAAGGGTCTGAAAGAGAGGGGCAAAGAACAGAGTTACAGGAATACTGAGTTGCTCAGACTTACAAATTAAGCATCAGTTTAAAATAGATAATGCATGAATCGTGCCTTTAAATTGATGTCTTATGGCTTGTCTGAAAAAAAAAAAAAAAGAAAAAACTTGCACAAGACAACCTCCACGATACCCTCCCAGCCTTCAAGCCTTTCAAATAGATATAATAATTCTAATCATTCTGCCACATGATAATAATAATTCAATAATAAGCCTAAATTATAATGACACAAATTTACTCACTGGCAGCATTGCCTCAGCCCATTCACCATGTCCTCTCTGCAGGAGTTTCACCCTTTCAACATCCTGACTCACACGCACCAAGTCTCCAACAATAAACTGCGATGAGGACCCTGCCCCCGATTGCCCACCACTGGCTGATGCAGCAACGGGAATGGTGACAGTGGAGGAAGATATTCCCGAAGAAGAGAGGGAAATAACGCTGTCTGAACTCTCAGAAGAACTGCTTACTTTGGTCAAAATAGCTGGGTTAAATGTCCACCTGAAGATCAAAATTAGGAGAAAAATGTGAAATGGGAAAGTAATGGAGATGGTTATTATTAAAAGCAACTTTACAGTGTGTACAAATCCATGGTAGCACCACAAGCAGTAGGTCAGAGACTTTACAAGATATGTATTGTAAAATGCCAGTTCGGGCATTTCAAGGTTTGCTAAAGGTCTCTGCATTTTCACGCTGTTTACTTGACACACCAGAAACCTGACTTTACCAAATCTCTCCCTTCCCAGGGATGAGTTGTTTGAAGCAAGGTTTGTGGAAATCCTACGTTAAGTCTGATTAAAACCTATGGATTGTTATGGTACACTTGTATTTGTGTCAGTCTGCAAGTACATGTACCTAGCGGTAACCCTGCTTTGAACAACTCAATAAATGAGACAAAACATCAAATCTCCTGGTTGATTTGACCCATCAAGTGTTTGCCTCCAGTCCTGCCAGTTGGGGGTTTCACCACATTAGGGAGCTTTAGCAACGAGGACGGCAACGGCAGCAAGAACATCGCTTCAAAATCGGAATTCAATTCATTGTAATCACGTCGCGGTTACTTCAATTTTTCAATGTGTAGAATGTGTGTCTGTTATCCAAAAATGAAACTGGTATGACCGGCGTTTAAATTAGGAGAGAGAAACAAAATTCAACGTCAAGTGCTGACGTTCACCCAAAGCCGCTGATTTTGGTCATTTGACGTTGTTGCTTTGCAGAGGACGGCAAAGAAATGTACCAAAATGTAAAACGCATGTGGAGGGCGTGCAGAACGATTGTTTTTACTAATTAAACCTGTTGTTTTGTGACGTTCCCGTCGCCATTGCCGTCCTCGTTGCTAAAGCTCACTATTGTTTGACTTAAATAGTTCTGGCCCGTTGTTCGAAAGGTGGATAACGTTATCCACCAGATAAGAACTAGCAAATCCAATTGACTTATCCAGCGGATAGCGCTATCCACCCTTCGAACAACTGGGGCCTGATTGATTGCACCATAATTATTATCTCACCTGTTACCAGTGGGATACAAGACCATGATGTCATGATCTTCATCAATACCAACCACTGTTCCAGGTGTTGTAAGAGTCTGTAAATAGGATCATTCATAATACCCATGAAGACATTTATTAAGTATACTACCAGTAGATGAAAATGCGAAATTACAGTACTTGGAAGATCAGTCTGTAGAATACATGAAGGGGCTTACGGTTGGGAGAAGCCAAGGGGAAGGGATGCCAGGCCTACTTTGATTGTTGTCCTACATCCTAAATCTGTTATTAGGGTTAACTGGGAGTATATTTATGAACCCATGCTCGGGCATTTTCACTAACAAGTACCAAGAAAGCTCTTGAACTCAGCTTTCCAAGAACAGGAGTGATTGTCAATGATTATAACAACATTATCAGCTTAACATGGCTGAAACTTTAGACATGTAAACAGAGTCACCTCATACATGCCATCTGTCCACCCCCCGTGGCCATGCTGTAAGGACTGCACAATCTCAAGGTCCAAATCGACAGTGACTTGATCTCCAATCTGAAGCCCCTGGCCTGCCGTACGGGCTGACCGTGTATCACCTATAAGAACAAAGACAAACCACCAATGCCAGATGATAAACTTGACTTTAAAATTTGAGAACAAATACAGGTACCTATGTCTAGACAGAAGTTAAAGAAAATGCAAATTAGTTATTTCTTATCAATTAATACATAAATTATACACACACTATAACTGCATCATTGGAAAAAAATCCTTTAATATAGTGCACCTACCCAGTAGAGGCAAATGGTCTCTGTAAAATGAGCCCCCCTTGGCATCACTTATTACCTTCAAATCAGCCTAATGAAAAGAACACCGGGACAGTGACTTGATTCTTTCCACACATATCACAAGTATCCAAGGTCAACCTTTACAGACGTACCTTGTACATGTACAGTAGCTATGTAACTTTTAGTTTTAATTTACAGCTAAAGTTAAATTTTGAAGTAGATGTGTATGAAAACACTTTATAGCTATGATTTCTTCTGTCAAATTGTTAATAAAGGATTTTTACCACTACAAGGTCATCAAGGATAACTGATAAACAGCTCAGTAAATATAATGTGATTATTCTTACAATGAAAATAATACTTTTTAAAAGGGCCAGTGAACAGTTCAGTCATGGTAAGTTTCAGATTCATACTGGTGATTTCCAATTTGGACAATTTTTCATCAAAAACCCTCTACCTTTCTCAGTGTAAATCTCACATAAGATGCAGCTTTAAATGTAAATAGCTAGAAATGCTAATGAGTATCCACATCTTCGACATGTCAAGTTAACCCCATCTTTCGAATCCACAGCATTTACTAGTTACTGTGCATTTATATTGCATTTGCAGCTAGCATAACATTATGTCGCTCTAAAGAAGATAGGAGCTCCTGCTGAAATAATTTTGTCTGTGAAATTGAAAATAAACAATTCACATCCAAAACATAAAGGCACTTATTATAGCTAAGCCATTATGCAGTCATACCATTCCCTCAAATCCAAGTCTGTATAGATTCTTTGCCCCATTGTCCCATAAAATATAAGCAGCACTGCGTGGGCTTGTCGTACTCCAATCTTGAATTTCAGTTACTTTTCCCCGCCGACCAGGGCCACCTGCATTCAGAAATCAGCAGTTACACACCCTGTAGCAGTTGAACAAATTCAAGACTGATGGAGAAAAGTTAAGTGAAGTAAAAAACCTTTAGCTATACATGGTAGTATTTAAGGCTTGAAGCTTGCGGGGTCATGTATATGTGGTAGTTTCAATTTAATTCTGGTTTAAAAGGCTCAGCTCAGCTGAACTCAGCTCATCTGCATGCAAACCCAGTGCCCGCACCACTGGACCATGTTGCCGCACCATTTTGTATTTCCTTACCATCCTGATCTTCCCATTGCCAGTCCACACCACGCACCACTCTTGCACCAGGGAATATTCCCCGAGCTGTGATTTTTTTGGTCTTTCTCCGTGCCTCAACAAGTGAGGGGCTGCATGAAACACCAACGGTAAAAATAATGTATAAGTTAATAGACACAAAAGTTTAAAAAAAAAAACTTCTGACACTAGGGTGATGTGTGTTTGACTACCTCTTTTTGAATTCAGTTCTTTTAATGCAGTTAGCTGTTGCTTAAATTACATCAATGGTCCAGAAGAAGATGGTCAAGCTGGGATTGGTACCTACAGGTCTATGTTTCTGCGTCAGTTTTTGACTCCTGGGTCACCTATTATTTGGAACACTGTATAGGGGGATCTTTGTTGACGTCACTTAACTATTACATTTTGAAAATTGAAATTCACCCAAAAGTAAAATTATAGGAAAGTTTGATAGGAAAGGGATAAAGACTGCCTTCAAACAACCCATTAATTTAAAGACATTCACATGGCTGGGTGCAACCATTGCCATACAAACCTCTACAGACTTGATGCCATTTAAAGAAAAACATCTCTCTGAGTTATAATCCGATATCTTCAGTACATACTAAGTATAATGATCTAAGGTTGTCAACACAAAGAAACTAGCCTAACAATGAGGGAAAACCATCATGTAAAACAAAATCACACACAAATGAACATACCTGTCTGAATTGGGACTATTCATTCTATAAAACCTGTGCCGCAATTGATGCTTGTCTCCATGATAACACACACTGCACAAGTCATAGTTTGAACAGTCAGCACATTTCCATCTAATTCCGTAGATGGGTTGCATACGGCACCCATCACACATACTGCCATCATGCTTTACCCCTGAAGAAATAATTGTTTAGGTATAACAATTACTACTGATTATGTGCGACATTAGCATGATCACTGTGCCTATTAAAGGAAACCTCCACTCCTACAGAACGAAAACTTCAAAAGTTTGGCAAAATGTCCAACATTGGTTGATACAACATCAAATAAAGGCACAAGACTTTTCACTGACCTTACCTACCTGCCTGGGGTTAGTCGATAGCACTGAGGATATACTTTTGCATCGTGCACTTCTAATTGGCAGATATCATATCTACTCATTGAAAATAAAGAAAACCCTCCCGAATTTACAGACATTTTCGCAAACTTTTTTAAAGTGCCAAGACTTTGAAAAATGTTACGCTTATAACACGAACACTGTTACGAAATACAGATCGAAATGGAATAGTCTCAAGTAGACGGCGATTTTCATTATGGTGTTCTGTAATCCTGTTACTTTTTTCTCAAGACCTCTCTTTGTTGTCTAGGATCAGGATTGTGGCTTCCCTTTCTCAGGGTTCTTGTTAAGATTTTGAATAGGAGGATAAAAGACAACAATACCAGGTAACGAAATAATGAAGTCTGGTATGCATCACAGTTCATCATTGTTTAACATCCATCAACATAGGCGGTAAAATGTACTTAAAATGCCGGTAAAAATAACCCGTTACCGGCTCTTAATAAGGACCCTGCTTTCTGTTCTTTTGTTTGTTTGCTTTGTTTTTCTGTTTTCCTTTTTGTTTTTCTTTGTTGTGGCTTTTCTGCTCATGTGTGTATATAATGTGTATTTGAGTTCAGTGGTAATGAGTAGCTGTTTTCAATCATCAATTTGACACTGTAAAGTAGATTAAAAACAAAAACAAAACTTATTTTTATTTTTAGTTTAGTAATCTCCTGTATGCTGTTAAAGCATTATGTACGCGCTTAAGCAATTTGCCTGTTGTGATTTTGGTGTAAGTAGTGTAATTATTAATCGTATTTAATAATAATAATAATAATAATGACAATAACAACAATAATAATAATAAACCTTAAAAGGAAGGAAATGATGTTTACAATCAAATTTGTTTGAAATGTTTTCAAAGAAAGCATTTGCACGGGAAGAAACTGAATTTTAGAATTGCTTGTTTTCAGTTTCAAATTTCGTGGGCGCCTCCATCTTGAATAATTGTGACGTAACATACATGGATGTATGTGTGGTATCTTTATGTGAGTGCGTATATAAGAAAAAGTTTTTGAAATCATTATCACATCAACAAAAAAGAAGGAATAAACTGTTGCAGTGAATTCTTGGCTTTCACCTGAGGTCTCGGCAGCCATATCAGTGCCAATAAACAAAGAAATGACAGCCATAGCCATAACTGTGCGCCAATCTAATCCTCTGGGAATTGAACTCAAACTCTAACTTTCCTTCAGACAAAAAACATAGTTGTTGATCATGTCAGTGAAAACTAAGAATGTGATTGACAACATTACAAAACAAGATTGCCAGTTGCATTTTAAAGGCTAGAGTTAGGTAAGCATGTTTAATGGTGGAATGGCATGTTGAATGGTGGAGCACATTTAATGGTGAATACTTATCAAGTATTCACCGAAGTGGAGGTGAATAGTGGTGGATTTTACCGAGCCATGAAGTGACCCAATATCCTAGAGGTAACAACAACTGATGATTCGTTATTGGTTTTATTTAAACGTGAGCTTATGCTTATACCTTCGCTTTGTTTTCAAATGTTATTATTCACCAGGAATAGTGGTGATTTCCTTGTGAGTCATGCCAACTTCTTGTTTGTAAAACCCGGGTCAAACAGACAACATTTGATGAAACATCATGCAACGCCGTTGCACGCAACATGCCGCATCTGTTTGACTCCCCTTTTACAGCATGTTGCGGGGTGTTGCAAATTATGTTGAGTGGATGTTGTGCCAACTTTGAGTTGATTCAAACTTTTCATTCAACATCTTGCAACAGCTCTGTTGTTCTTGGGAATGTTGTAACATGCTGTGTCTGTTTGACCACCATTCGCTACACTGTTGGGTTGGCACATGTGAAACTTTACCATTAAACATACGAGTCAATGACAGTTCCATAGGAATGTTACTCAAACAGACTTTCTTGATCTATCTGCAAGTTTGGCTTTTTTTTCCCTCAGCCTTTCTAATCGTCTTCTATAATTTAAATAATATAACACACCCCTAAGCCAAACTCAAAGAAATTGACTTTTGAACAAGTGGATACTGTCGGCAGCCATTACCATTTGATGTAGAAAATTTAAAAAAGAGACAGGCAAGTATCACCCTTGCCTAGGCCATTCATGGGCTTCAGCATTGCCATAAACGAGCAAGTCAAAGCCAAAAAAAACGGAACATCGTTTGACCACCCTCCATTTGCAACAATGCAACATTTTGAATCAGCTGTTGTACAGATGAAGGATTAGCCGGCATGCCAATATCGTCATGCAGCAATCTTTCATGTACAGTGCACTTCAGTGGTATACAATTCTTGAGCCTGAGCCAGAAAACGAATGCCACTTTTACAACTCCTTTTTGTTGATTACTTGCAACTATCTGGGTTTAATTTTTACCCCGAGGCACTCTCTCAACCAAGCACTACAAACACACTTGAAAATAAGCAGAGTAATAAGTATCGTATATGAGAAAGGAATGTTTCTGCCTCTCTCACATCATTAATATTTTTCATTAACTAAATCTATTTTTGAATTCAGAATAAAAGATACAAAGATTCAGAAAACTTTTCAAACAATGAAATCAAAGAAGTGAATTGTAAATGAATATTTTAGAGTTACGCGTTCATGCATGAAGTGCGTTGACTGTATAAGGATAATTATGAGCCAAATTTCTGTTGCATGTAAGAAAATATTGCCTGTCAATTCAGTTGTAGACCTTTTGCCAGTAATGCGTTTTAAATATTGGTACCTAAATTGCATTAATGATGATTGTGGTGCAAACCATATTCTTGAGCTTTGACATTACTTTATAAGTCACAGTATTATGGGAAAGAAGGGCTGCATGCCCAAAACTCATCAAAAGCAATAACTAGCCACAAACAGTTCATATAAAAAAATTTAAACCTCAGTTTCCTTAATAGAGATTTCTTAAAAGCCAATCAATTAACCGGCCTTTTTGAAAGCCGTAAAACTAACTACAGTGCAGGAAACCACATCAACTGAGTCTTGAATGATTATTTGCGAGAGAACAATCTCCAAATTAATGATTCTCGGGAAGAAACAGATAAAATAATGATTCATGCAAAAAGTTGTCTTCGGCGTTATTGACGAGTGTCACTAAAAAGAGCGAAAAGAGAGGCCATCAAGGAAATTGAATGAAAAGCTTTGCCGCTGTTTACGATCTAGTTCATCTTTCCCAAAATCAAAAATGACAAAGCCCTCGAGATATACTGCCGAAGTAAAGAAATTCGCATATTCAAGTAACCGCACTGCTGTGCAAAGACTTCCGTGGGTCCGAAAGATTGACAAAGTAAGCTACATGTACTGTACAGTACTTGGCGGAACCAAATTTTGAAAATCAGACAGTAGTGTTTTTGGTAAAAAATATGGGATAAATTTCAATCCTGTGTTCACGCCACACTTATAAAATCACAAAGGCATAAAGAGGAAGTTCATAGCTTACCAGTTGGGCTGCTGTCAAGTATTCTTAAGTCGTAAATGCCAAAGCAACGGTAGTTTGCAGCAGTGCCATTATCCCAAACAACAACAACTTCTTCGTTACTTTCAAAGTTCCGCACGGTTCCTACGTGCCCCTCACCTCCATCTTGCTTTCCCCATCGCCAGTCGGGTCCTCTCACAACTCTATAGCCAACGTATTCCATTTTCAGCTGGCACTGCTGAAAAGCGACGAAAATTTGCGCAGAAAGACATCGGTCATCTTCCTGTGTTGATGCAAAATATCAAGCATGTGTGTTTATTAGAACCCAGTGCTCTATCGTCCAGCCTCGATGCCATGGAATAATTACCCTTGTCGAGAATGTTGGAGAATACGGTTCATATCAACTGAAAATATTTTAACAAGCTGAATAACTGAAATGAGTTGCCAACTTTTACGGTCACACCAGCCATAAAAATTCGACTCCATCTAGCGGGATATTACTATCCTAATGCAGGCCTTCAGATGTTCAGAGATTTGAGCTCCTCCACATAGGATATATGGTTCCAATGTATATAAATATAAGACTACTGAAAACACTTAAGCTCTATCCTCCTCCAAGAAAACCATAAATCTCCCTCACATGGACCATTCCCTCACCCCGGCCCCATTCCTTGGTAAACTCTTCAGGAGAGAGAGGGACTGGAAACCGTTTCTACTGTGTGTAGCCGGATCATCTACGTTTGTGTTTCGCAGTCTTCGTTCCGACTTTACTGTTAAAAGAAGTAGTCAAAACGTTTTATTTGGGGAACTTTATCACATAACCAGTACGTTGAACCACGCATTGACGAAAGGTAAGCACAACAAGTTCCTAATTTGGTGACATCTTGATCAACGGCGGAGCTCTACGCTGTATAGGAATGCTAGTGTTTGCATGCATGTATACTTACTAGGCCAAATACTGCTTTCTTCGTCAGGTTAACGTTTAGGTTTAATTATTTCTCCATAAGAGCCCTGCTCACTTAATATAGGTTTAATTAAAATCAATTTGCGCGCATGTTACTTTTATGTTAACTAAATGTTCTCACGAGTGCGGAATTTTGTGAAAGGCAACTCGTTGTTTACGCGTCAAAGAACAGCTGAATAAAGTTTGCATTGTGGCCTACAATTTAACTGCACTTTAAGGTTTCTCTTTGTTACCTTTGTCTTAAGAAAATAAGGTCCCTTGTGACCATTCGTGAATGCTTCTTTTTACTTTATCGTCTTGAATATTAAACAATGTCACGCAAGTTGGGCTCGCTACACAGGCTTACTAGGGAGCTTCAGCAACGAGGCGGCAACGGTAAGGGCAACGAGAGCGCCTCAAAACAACAGGCTTAATGGTCAAATGGTACAGTAACTTCCCGGAAAATCCCGGAAAAAAACTTTGCGAATTTTCCGTTTCCAGGCCCTTTTTATGGACCTTACAGCGGTTTTTTATTATTAATAAGTAACTTAAGTAGTGTCCCCGATTAGTAGGCGTGAGGGCAAGATTAGACACTCAAATAAAGTTGTTGATTGATTGATGGACGGTTTGAAGTGGGAAGAATTTAATGGTAAGTGCTATTTCGTCCGGGTGATCGGTATAATTGGAAATTCGCACACCATTTTGCAACAATTACCCCAACCGGAATATCACAACAAATGGTAAGCACCCCATATATCTAATATTCAAAAGCATTAGCTGTAAAACTTTTTTTGCTTCAAATTTAAATAGAAGGAACCAGAGAGATGACTGAATTGGTTCTGCATGAGGCAGCTGTAAATGGAGAATGGCAGACACTAGAGAGCATGTTGATGATCCACCGAATAGATGTTGATCATAAGGATGAGGACTTTGGTGACCGGACTGCACTGCACTGGGCCGCTTCCCGAGGTTGGACAACTTCTCTATTTGCAGCAGATTTGAGTCGAGTATTTACAGTCTTTTAAAACCCAGTTGAGTGTATTGGTACCAATGCGGATTGGTGCCAATCGATCCGTAGTACAGCTTTTACTAATCAGCATAGTTTCGATTTTTCCTGGATGCGGGTAAGGCGATTGATAAGGTATCAGGAATACAACTCGTTGAAGGCTTCATTTAGCTGAGCGGCGGCAGCTTCATCCGTCGTTCGTTAAACGCAGCAGTAGTTCGTAGTATCATAGGGATAAAGGTAAACTGAGCCTGATTTCACACATCGGTAAAGGTAAACTAAGGGCGTGTTCGATTAACCCTGTATTCTGGAATAAGAATAAACGGAATGAAAATCAGCTTCTTTAGTTGCAGCGCAGAACGTGAACGACGGGATGACCAGGAAGTGGTTAAGTATTCCTAACTCCTGGGAGTTTGTGGAATTCTGAGGTTTTCACCCTTGGATCAAAAAAGGCAAAAAGGGCGTTAAAAGTTAAAAGACATCTCGCGTTGTCACTGGCATTGCACAATTTTCTGCGAGTCCATGAATCATGCGCGCGTGCGTTTGGAACAAAAGGGAGGTTTAGCAACGAGGACGGTAGCGGCAGCGGGAACGTCACAAAACAGCAGGTTTAATTACTAAAAACAATCGTTCTGCAAGTTCTGCACGTGCGTTTTACTGTTTGGGTCCGGACCCGTTTTTCTCTGTAGTGTAAATGGACCTTAAAACGAAACACTTCTTAGCTCAATTTGTTGGACGGTTCTGAGTTGTGTCGACTGTAAGTTGTTGTTGTTGTTTGTATTTACTTTGTCACTTCGTTCCATGGTCAGATCGTCCCAAAATGTAGCAAAATTTAGGTGATACACTGGAACAGTGTAAAAGAGTGTAAAAGAACTTCAACTTGGGATTCGAAGAGGACAGACCGCAATGGACCGTAGCGAATGAAAATTTCTGAATTTCTAATTCCGCAATTGGTTTCGGCTCCATTAACGCGAATGTCTTTCCTGTGAAGAGGGATGCTGCTGATCAGGATAGGACTTCATGTCAGAATCATTAGCTGTTGTTTGTTCTCACTTATCAAACAGTGGTACTTATTTGTCATTAAAAAAAGCTGAATCGCACAGAGACTTGTAGCCAGAAGAGAAGCAGACTTACTAATTTGTCTACTTGAGAATGTAAGTGTTGGAAGCGCAGGCAATCGGTGGAATGTGGCACGCGCGCGTTTTTCCGAAAAGAGCCCTGAAAAATGAACAGAAACCGACCAACAAATTTTTGTTTAAAAACAGCCACGATCTTGTTCTGCACGACACTTGCGCGGTAGGAGATGACTTAAAGCTAGTGAATTAGGAAGCTTCATTCGCATCAGAAAGATCGATGTGAATTCACAAGACGAAGAGTGAGGAGACAGGGATGCTATGACTGGGCAGCTCGTAGGTACAAGTCTATGTTCAGACATTAGGGACTTTAAGATCTACAACGGCGACGTCCCCGAAAACGCCGTTTAAAATTGAAATTTGACGTTTTTCAAAGTCTTTCTTGAATATTCCAACTCGTTCAACTTCTACAAACTATCCGAACTATCTAGGAACTGAATTGGGAGGAACGGTGTTCAAACTAAAAAAGAAAATCAAAATTTATCCGTTGTGTGCTCGCGTTGTCCTTAAAACGTGGGATTTGGTCATTTGACGTTGTAGATTAACGTCTATTGTTTAGTGGCGTTGCAGCTGAGTTTGTTTCTAAAGAAATCGTGGTGCTGTTATAAGGAAACTTGTGGAGAGTGAAAGTAATAGTAATGGTTGAGAGATTACAGATTTCTTTGGACCTTTGTTTTTTGTTGTTTTGTTTTGTTTTCTTACTGTCCTACCCCCTTCCCCTTTGTTCTCTTCCACTGCTAATGCAGTGTGACGCGTGCCTGGAGGACTATGCGTGGGGGTTCATGGCTGGTTGGATTGCGGGGACTGCTACTCATAGGAACGTATTATTTTGTGGGGGCCGGCGGTCATAGTGAAGGCCCTGGACGTCCCATTAACACATCCTCCACCCAGCTTGATGCAGTTCCCAGCATGTTTTACAGTCAGATTTCTCATGTGCTTGGAACATCAAAACGAAGGTTCGTTATTAGATTCCCACACACTTCGTGTCTCTTAGGTCACCCAAAGTGTGTGAAGCTTCTCTTGGAATATGGCGCTGATCCAACGGCGCGCATGGTGGGCGGCTGGACACCAGCTCACTGCGCAGCGGAGACTGGACGCTTCAATGTTCTGAAGGTTTTAATTGATCATCAGTCGGCTGTTTCGCTCCCGGACAACTCTGGTGACACGCCCAGAAGAGTTGCTGAGATCTATGGACACACTGCATGCGTTGAACTTCTAGAAAGGTGAGAAATCCGCTCATCCACTACAAGGGTAGTCTCTTTTGTGCAGCAGTTATAACGTTTCCCAGGGGGGTTGGAACCAAAAGCAAGGGAGCTAAAGAAACAAGGGGAAAAAACAGTTTACAGCGATAGTGCTGCTAGCTAATCAGATCCAATGGAATGCCGGAGAGGTTTTTAACCCCTTCAGCCCTAAGGGGTGCCCCAGTGACGAGTAAAATCGTCTAGCGTTAGACAGAGTAAAATCTCTAAAGTGGGTCTCGGGAGTGAAAGGGTTAAGAGATTCATGATTATCTGTGCGGCAGACGTTATTTCAAGGTAAATTCTCGAGGATTCGATTACTTCTTCTAGCTAGAGGGTCTTTTCTCTGTATGCTTCTCTTTTTTTCCAGTGCTGAAGAATCAGCAGTCCAAAGGCAACATCTTATCCGTGATAAATTTCGCTCCAACACGAGGAAGATTTCACGAATCTTGGCTGAGAAAAGCGTAGAAAGCACCCAGAACAAAGTTACAGATGCTGCAACCTGATGGTTGGTGTTTCGTCAGTCATTTTAACGTGATTGGATATGTAGATATTATTAAAAACTGAAATACGGATATCAGATTTACAGCATTTTCATTGGCTCGCCGGACACAGGCTATCAGTTCATATACCTGCTGTACCTAATATGGTCAATGAACGCGTCAGCAATAAAGCGAGCTGATAACATTTTTGCAGCTCCGAGTTTTTAAGAAAACAATTATTCTACTCGGGCTTGCTGGATATAAAATGATTATAACCAACTCGGCGGTACGCGCCTCGTTGGTTATCTATCACTTCATATCCAGCGCGCATCGTAGAATAATTGTTAAATAGTGAAAGACGCGCGTCGTGAGCTACGGCTTAAGGGCACGCTCCATGCAACGCCGTTGCGCTGCATGCGCGAAACGGTGTCCCTTAATTTTGTAACTATTTGTTTGTCGGGAAGTGAAACAATAACAGTGTATCCGGGAAGTACTTGGTGTAAGACCTGACTATTATGTCCCGACCACACCCAAGTCATATAGTAGCAGCTATTACAGTAGTAGTAGTAGTAGTCGTCGTCGTCGTCGTCTACGGCTGTAGCAGCCGTAGTAGCTGTAGTAGCTGTATTAGCCGTAGTAGCCGTAGTAGATGTAGTAGCTGTAGTAGCCGTAGTGGCTGTAGTAGATATAGTAGGTTTGGTTTGTTACAAAATATGTGATTAGCTGCTGGAGAAATCTCAGCTGAGTATTGTAAGACCAAAGCCAGTTTGTGAAGCTGACACTAAGTGCGGGAAAATGGTTTTGGTTGTGCTCTTTTGATTGGCTTATAGTGAGCCAGATTTTTCGGCCAATCACTGAGCTGTGTAATGAAAACGCAGAAGTAGGCGTCAACCCATTGTTAAGGCTTTGATTGAGCAAATCAAAGTTCGCACACAATTCTGAATAAGCGAGCATATTTGATTCCATCCAATTTTTGTCTTCTGTGTTTTCCGAAGATAACCGCCACATTGAACTGGATGGTACGCAGAGCAGTGACACGAACATCGTGGCTGTGGAGCTTGTCAAGGAGTACTCAGAGGCGCCAGCGGAGGTTTGTGTAATGTAATGTTGCTAGGCAACTCGTTTTGGTATAATTTTATCAATTTTAGCAAATACGCATGCGCCAATGCTTGGAACCGTCTACTTCCGGTCTACTCCATTGCGTGCCATATGGAGGACACAACGGGTTGCAGTTTCAATATATATTGCTCTAAATCGTATAACATGGTAACTGGAACTGAGCTGTGAGTACGAAAGGGATCTGTCACATATGGTCTAGGGGCCGACATTTCTCTCCCTCACTGCCGCGTCGGGGGCAGACAGGCTGTCGTGGACGGGTATCTGAAAGCAGCGTATAAGCGATCCGCGGGCCGAAATCTCGGGGAGACTCGTCATGGTACACCGCTCAGGCAACACGTCCAGAGGTACCGCTACTGGTCCAAAGTTTTTGTTTTGTTTTCTTTTGACATTCAGTATGCGCATGTGTGAATTCACTGTTACTTTACAAAGTACCATTTGGGAAACGCAGTGACTGCATTTAAATCAGAGAATGACCTTTACACTTGCAAGAAGTGACGAGGCTTGGGAAGTTGTCTTACTTGCACTTTATTGCTCGTTTGGCTAAGAGGAAATCTTATATGATACACGTACAAAACCTAGCGTCTTGGTTTGACTTATAGAAGCACACTAACTAGTCCTCTTGCAAGCGACGAGTTGGAAATGGCCTATTTTTCCTTACGCTGCTAAGCGTTGACCTTTCAAATTCTACTCATACTTTAAAAACACTTTAGTCAAAGTACGCTATATGCAACACAGTTTGTTGGCTGACTTTTATCCGCGGAGGCTGAATGTCCGCCATGAAGTTCTACGAAATTGGATCGCAGTGCTTCATTTCTATCAGATGAAAGTGTTACATTCCTTGTTGTAATCCCTTTGCATTCGTGTTTTCGTTGCAACGCCGTTTCTATAAACGAAGATAGAATACTTCGGCACGCGATAAAATACAGGCGGTTGCATTGAGATGTTTCGTGAAATTCTTTGGAACTGTAATGACCACCAGTGATTGAGTCTATTTGAAACCTTTCTCGGGTGCTAGGCATTTTCCCACTCAAACTGAAAGTAGACCGCAAATTTTCGGCTGAATTCATGTTAACGAAAGGACATTACGTTCGGCGTCATCTTGTAGCCGTTATCAAATGCAAATTTCCAAAGTCTTGAATATAATTTTCGCAGTTTAAGTGTGAGAAAATATATTAACATCGATTGTATCAGGCCTATGAATATTCTATGAGACGATTGAAAGGAATAGAAAATATTATCCTAACACTGATTGAAAAGAACTAGGTATTGTTGCATTCAATCTTGTTGATATATCAAAAAGTTGCCTCGTAATATCCTTTCGTTAATATTTCTTTTAAAATATATTCTTGTTAAGAAATTCCCTGTTCGAAAAGTCAATTTCCGAATCTTAAACTTTAATATAACGAGCTGTGAAAACGCTGTTGTCAAAATTGCCATGACGTAGCAGTAATTGCAAAAAGTTTCGGTTGAAAACCGCACATCCAAAGATTTCAATTTCAAACGTTTATCGAGGGTGGGGGGTATGGCCTCATAGACCAGCCCACTTCCAGACATTTTCGCCTCCACTTGCCATTCCCTCGGAATCATTCAGCTAACTACACTGTCACTGCACTATCGCTGGTGACTCGAGCATACTTGGAAAAAATCCAAGTGCTGTTAAAAGGAATCGAATCTTCGACTTTTGTTTGCCAGTTCGGATGCTCTACCACTGAGCTACAGGAGACACCAGTAAACGAAAAATTGACCTAGTTTAATCGCCGAGCCCATACGAGTTTCGTCGGTCTCGGTGGTAGAGCACGGAAGGTCCGACACTGAAACATGGAAATAACACTGAGAGAGGATGATATCAGTTGAAGTACTTATTTGTGCTGATCCAATTTTTTGTAATGTCGTCACATTATTCAGTGACGCCTTATTGATAAATCGACAGGTAATACAAAATCTGAGGCTTAACTTCTTGTGGTTTTGAATGATGTGTCAGTCATGGGTCTGAAATCTGTCGCCATTCCCTAATTTATTGCATTCCAATTTCAATGAGCCACCCAAAAGGACTCTCAGATCATTTGCTTACGTAATCCACATTCTGCGTTGAGTGCACCCCTTTGGTTAGCTTTCTATTCGTCATGTTCTCTTAGCTGAGCGCTGGTCCACTGAGTTTGTGAAGAAAATTCCACGTTGTGGAAGTGAAAGCTATTTAGTAATAATGCCCAAGATGCGAAGCATACTGCTTGGTATTCTATGCAACAGAATATAGTTTCAGTCTAAAGTTTGATTCTACCCGGAGAAGAAAGCAAAATGCATACGACCATTCAAATGCCGAGTTATTTAGTCCTTCGTTTCTTTGTTACCCGTTTGTTTTTCAAATGTTTCCAGGCATTTTTGTTTTTGCACTTGAACTTGAACTTGGCCAAGCTCGAATGCCTCAGGGCTTTTAGGAGACCACCAAGCGTTTTGGATAAGATTAAACTGATGCTACTAAAATCTTTAATCCGCACGCAAGACGTCGAATTGTCTCTTTTGGTTTCGTCGACAGAGAGCTAAAGACAAAACGATAAAACGAGAGATAATCGAAACGCTTTTAATCCTTTCTGTGGCTTCAGTGTTGCAAAACTAACAAACCGGTAATCGTCCTTTCCTTTTCATTGAAAATATCGTTTCAAGTATGTTTGCGCGACAACTCTCCTAAACTGTTTCATGATCTTTGATCATGCAAGGTTAACATCGCGTGATTGAATGCAGGGACAGCAAAAAAAAGGGCAATTAATACAGACGATTTTCGTGCGATTCCCTGGTGCAATTTCGTGGAGATTTGCAACTCTGCAGCTGTAAAAAAGTTGTAAGTTGTCTTAAGAAAAACGGTATCTTTGAGTACTTTTGGACCACACCCAAGTATTTTATTTATCTTTCATTTTGCAACTAGATTAACTGATTTCAGGTTTAATGTGGGTATTAAAAAGTCCCCTGAAGAAAGAGTTGTGGGGAAATTACCTCTGTTTTGCGGGTGGTCGACAAAACTACGCGAAATAAAGCACCATTTGGGGATCCGAACGTTGCTGTTGAGACCGGGCGCTTAATTAGGTAATGACATTATGACTGTGACATT
This sequence comes from Astreopora myriophthalma, assembly GCA_014634185.1. Taxonomy (NCBI): domain Eukaryota; kingdom Metazoa; phylum Cnidaria; class Anthozoa; order Scleractinia; family Acroporidae; genus Astreopora; species Astreopora myriophthalma. The sequence goes on from BLFK01000490.1 coordinate 764,535, forward strand.
CGCGGCTTACACTTCGTGAATATGAACGCATCGAATTTTATTTTGAAAACCGTAATGAGTTCCAACACGTGAAACAAGCCCAAGAAAATGAGGCATACATACATAAGCGCACTACCGGTAGACGAAATACGGGCTACTCAGTGTTCATTTTACTTTCAATTTCACTTGTGAACTAAGCAAAAGTGTCAGGTAAGCGTGAAATAAGCAGAAGCACGAGGAAGGGAAAAGGTCCTTTTCGTATGCCTGTGCTTATTCTTATCGCACAAGTAGGAAGCGTGTTGATTTTGTTGTTGTTATTGCCAGTCAGAGTTTCCATAAAAAGAACATGCAATGATAAAGGTCACTGAAATTTGTTTATTTATTGTGACTTCCTATAGCTTTTTATAGAACGGTAGAAGTCAGTGAGAAGTATGGTGGTATTTTGCATTCCGTCGCCATCCTACATGCGTTTTCTTTGTGTTTAGTCTAAAGATTAACTAGAATTGAAAACACTGCTAAAGAATATTGGCAACATAAGCATGAGCTTTCGTTCGTGGTCTTCTGTTTTGATAACACCCCCTCTATTCCTTCCCAATATTCGTCTGCGGTAAGCTCTATCAATTTTTGTGCGTTAAAAAAAATCACGGTATGAGTTACAATGCATTTGCGACGTTACTTGTCGGAAACAATTCTCTCACCTCGTGTATCATAAAATTCTCAGTAATAGAGACCTTCCCTTCAAAACCTGTTGCGAGACGTGAAAGGCTCTCGGCGTGGAATCGATTCCTTCCGCTTTTGTCAACACATTTTACGCTGGAGTAAGGCTCCCCAAAATGGCATTTGGTTTTGCATCACAGCTCCTCAGGGGATACCTTAGAGCGAAGAAGGTCTTTTGCTGGTGATAAAACCGACACAGCTGTAAATACTTTGTTTCTTTTCATGCTATAAATTGATGTCATAACGCGTAAACTATATCGGAAAAGGAATGTTTTTTGGGCGTATTCCGAGTAAATTTTCATGTGAAAAATCTTATTCCACGCATTCTTTTAATCCTAAACCGAAAATAGAATAAACAAAATGGCCCCGAAAGAACGCGCCCTAAGTATTCATAGTTTTGACTTGATGAAATTTCTTTCCTTTTGAACCACTTTGTGTAATCCATATTTTCTGGCTTTTTCATGTTTTACTCATACTTAGCTCATCTCCAGTCAAAGCAATAAGGTTTTGATTTTCAAAGAAATAACCGAAGAGCGTACACCACGAATTTTCGTACGTTCGGAAAAAAATCTATTGTATAATTGTGCACACCATTTGAACCTATCTTCTTTCTCCCTGGAGTACTATGCGGCTACCATTACCCTTTCTCGCGTCATACGATATCATGTAATACGAATTGGATCTATCGTGTAAGTTTTAGTACATTTTAACCCATTCTCGTGTCCTTGACCTTGCGGCGCGTTTGAAGTCTCTTTCAGGGGGTCTTCGGTTTCCGTGCCTGCATCCAAAATTAGCGACGAATTTATTCAATGCTGACGTACTTCTTCAAACTGTCAAGTCGCTATTTTTTTCTGCCGTGCTCTGCGCAGTACGACGTTGGTTTTAATTTTGATTGAATAAATACAAACACTTCATTAATACCGTCAAGTGGTTGATGTTTGCAGATAAACCAGAAAAATGCTCATTGTTTCTTTTTCTACCCATACATATTCCGAATGGAAACGTCTAACCCTTAAGTTTTCAAGTGTACCGGAGAATCGAATGTAGACCAAACAGCACAGTAGGAAATAACGTTTCGACAGCTTTAATTTGAATGCTTAAACTGCTTTTTACTTTGTATCTTGATACAATACAGAGTGAAAAACATCTGGTACGTTGAAGCAAATATCTCTCTATAAGAAACCGCTGATTATAGCTGTAGCAGTGTTCCCTGATTAAAGAAAACTATTCGTCTTACATTTTGCCCGGTAACTACGAGAGCTCTTCATGAAACTAAACAGTGAAAACAATTATTTGCCAGTTTTGCTAGACCTCTAATAGCTCCCGTCTGCATGTTGTCTCAATTCGCAGTTCTGCTCTCTGTTTTCAGTGCACACCCTTAAGACATTCTTTTGTACTCGGTCAGTTATTTCGGTGGACTTTGTTGTAACAACTGAGCAGTACCAAGGGCACTTTCATTTTTTTTAAAGCCATACAGCCACTTTACTGGCGCTCTGACCCGAGAAATCGAGATTATGTTATAACAAACTGACTTTGGAGGAAAAAGTCCTCGTAAGCAAACTGACCGGCTTTTTGTTTCTACAAACTGTCTCGAGCTTGCTGCTCAGTTGTACGTGTAACGATGTTCCACATCCTAATCCAATTCCGGCGTTTAGCGACTGTGGATAACTCTGTTCAGTGCCTTAGTGATAATCATCGCAATTGGGTCATGCTCGAGGATAAACGAGACACGCAAAGTATTAGACGGCCTGTTCGCGCAAATCCGCGATATGAAAAGAACCGTAATAGGGATATGCAAACAGTTACATGCGTTTATTGGTTCAAAACCACGGCGCGATCGTACAAACTTGGCACCGCTCCGCTGAAATTATGGCATTGCGATTACCTACTCATCAATCATTTCACGTGAAGACTACATGATACATTGTTACATATTAATTGGCTAAATTGGCGAAATGTTGGAATAGCGATGACGAATGGAATGGGACTGGTCTTAGCGTGGGTTCATGCGAAGACAACACATGGCTCAGTCATGTAAGCAATTCTGATTGCTCAATTGTGTGGCAAATGCATCTTTCACTCAAACTTAACGCCTGTTGAACCTTTTCATCTGAAACGTGGGGTCTCCAGCGGTTAGTTTGTCCATATTGCATTACTTACTCGCGGAATCAAATTCGTACATTTGGCAGTTCAATAAGTCTCTCACCCTCAAGCTTAAGTTAGTTTTGCTAGTTTTCCATTCTTTCTCGAGTCTACACTCACTGGTGTTATCTGTCTACTTTTGCGTCTGATGGATAAGTGCCAATTAGCAAAACGAACAATTGCAACAGTTTTTAATGCGTAACTGAAGAAAAGTATCACACAAGGGGTTGCCAGCAGCGACCTAATTGTGTCTGGGCCCTAAATGCAACTTCTAAAGCTTTGTTCACGGCTTTTAGGAGACCACCAAGCGTTTTGGATAAGATTAAACTTATCATCGGTAGTTTGAATAACTGATCCAAATTACCCAAGAAGTGGAAATCATTCAGCTACGTTGTGTCCACGGACACAGTACGTGCAAGTTTGGTCGAAGCTGTTGAGAGGTGCTAAATCCTTCTATTGAATTTAAACCACAATTGAAATGTAAACACCCCTGAATCAGTTTTGGTGATTATATTTACTCTTTCCGAACAAAACAGCAAGGAACGCAAGTGATGTCCATTCTGAGAATCTGGTGATGCGTCACTTGAAGAAGACGTGTAGTTTGACGGTGGTGTATATTCTCCCCACTCTTCTTTTGAGTTATGAATATGCATTGTGAGGTGAAAGTTGACCTTGGTCAGTCGTCTGTGTTAAGGGTGCGATCGAGACTTCCTGTTAATCCGAGACATTATCTGATCTGATCGGATCCTGTGTCCCTAAATCCTGTTCACATTTTCTCGCTTGTGTTCACAGACAGGCGTTTGACCCGTGTTTAGTTCGGAATCCGGCTGTTTGTCAAAATCAGTCAAGCGCGTCAACCTTGAACCCAAATGAGAAAAACAAAATGTGGCAGCATCAAATTTATTTGTCCGACACCTCCCACTAATTCATCTCGCGCAAACAGCCATATGAGAAACGTCTTGCGTGCCCGCAACCAGAGTCTCTTAAGCACCACTTGGAGCATGCAACAAATCATTTCACCTTACCACGTATATATATAAAGAGTAGTGTCAAGACGCGGGCTTGGACTTTCTCATAATTTAAGTGTTGTTTGCCGCCAGTTCACGTACGCTTGATGACTCTATATTGGATGGCCAACATGCTTTGGGAATACGTTGTGGACGCGTTCACGGAACATTTGTTTTTGGTAATTTTCTTTGCTCTCTCACTTGTTTGGTTGTCCATGAGGTATACAAGGCCTGCGGAGGAGAGGAAACCCCCTGGTCCCTGGAGCCTTCCCGTTATAGGAAACATTTTCCTGTTCGGTTCAGCTCCCCACAAGAACGTCACAAAACTGATACAACACTACGGAAAAGTGTTTTCCATGAAACTTGGAAGTCGAGAGGTCATCATTCTCAATGACATCGATACTGTAAAAGAAGCGCTTCTCCAGAAAGGCTCCGACTTCTCCTCACGTCCTCCCTTGCACAGCTTCGTCTTTTCCAGCCGAGGTGAGAGAACTGTCGCATGGCCCGTGTTTGGCCCGAAGTACGTAAAAAACAAGAGAGCGACGGAGCTAGCCATGCGAACAGTTCTCGACAATGGTAGTCACTTCTCCAACACAGTCATCAGAGAAACGAATGCTTTGATTCAGAGTTTCCTAAACTCTAGAGAAAAACGCTTTGATCCTGCATATCTGTTAAAAGTCTTAGCCTGCAGTCTGCAGTTCTGTTTATTTTTCGGCGACAAGCTGCGAGACAGCTATGTCAAGAAGGCGCAGTTTATGATGGACGGCTCAACGGATTTCATTGAAAACAGTGCAGTGGGTAACAGCGTGGACTTCATGCCCTGGATGCAGGTGGTGTTCAGGAAACAAGTTCAGAAGCTGGACGACTCCGTGGCTGAACTTACAGAGTTTGTCAGGAAAATTTACCACATCAGCAAGAGGGAAGCGAAGATAAGTGACTTTCAAGAAACGACTTTCAGCGAGGCGTTGGAACAGGTGGTCAAAAACAAGCAGGCTCTAAGATTCGGAAGCGAACACTTAGAAAGTGAAGGCGCGGATAGTGGCTCAAACCACTTTGACGACGAAAGGCTCATTAACATAACGGCTGATTGTTTCGGCGGCGGATACGAAAAATTATCCACCGCCCTTCGTTGGGCCGTAGCATACCTTGTGTCTCATCGAGATGTGCAGACCGAGCTGCAGAGAGAACTTTGGCGTTTTAAAGGATCAGCCCCACTTACTCTCGAGGACAAAGACAAGCTTCCTCTATTAGAGGCTACAATCCTGGAAATCCTTCGAATGAGCAGCTTCCTACCGTTTGGTTTGCCCCACTGCACCACCCGAGACACCAGTGTTGCAGGCTACCCTTTGCCAAAGGGATGCATTGTGTTTGTAAACCTCTGGGCATGTTCTCGAGACCCCTGTTACTTCGACAAGCCCTACGTGTTTAATCCTTATCGTTTCATGGATGAAAACAGACAGAATGTGGTCCGATCTCCTTGCTTCTTAGCTTTCTCTGCTGGTGACAGGAAATGCCCAGGAGAAAGCTATGCGAAATCAGTCCTTTTTCTGGTGCTAGGAACATTGCTACAGAAGCTAACCCTCCGCAATGGAACTGAGGACCCGATAGAAGACACTTTTGGGCTGACTGTTCGACCCAAGCCGTACAAGATACACGTTGAGGCCGTGCAATAAGTACACTGACCTTGCAGAGGCTGTAGACAATAGCGGGACAAGAAATATCCAAACAGAGGTAAAACGATCTGCACCCAGAGTGCAGTGAAACACAAGTTCAGGCTTTGTTTGTGTAAGGAAATATTTTTCAGGATGTTTCACTCGCTGTTGAGGTTATCTGGGGAAATAAGTTTTGACGAGTGTGGTTCACGTCATAGAACCTTTGTAAAGTCTGTCTATTTTAATTCTGAAGTGTTACTTCTGGAATTTAAAAACAATTTTACAAATGACACAGAAGCATGATCTCTTTATTGAATTTTCTGTTGGGTGTTTAAAGAATGGCTGATCAGTGGTATGCCTGTTACGACACAGCTTATTGTTAAGCGGAGATAACTTTTTAATTGTAAGGCTCACGCAAAGACCTACCGGGTAAATCTTTGACCAAGACGTCGCAAGACGTCTCACTTTAACTGCTGCTTTAGCAGAAATGAGGTTCAAACATAGCAAGGGACGCGACATAATATTACTGTCGTAATTATCTATCAGTAGTCAGTGTGTAGCCTTCCAATGACAAAATCACATGCTCAGTATAGTTGGTTAAAAGTGTTGCATGACTCGCCCTGGTAGGCTTCACGTCTATAATAGGCTCGTAATTAGTGGGTTGGGTTAGCTGAAGTGTTCAGGGATTATAGAAATGAGCAAAAGCACCAGGAATTGATTCTTTTGGGTGGGTAGTTTATGACACTGAGCAATTTCCACTTTCCTTCATGCAATTGAAATGTAGCTGATCACTGTTTAGGAGACTGCTTATTCATAAGATTGTCTGTCAAATCATCACCTTGAGTATTTGAATAATAATAAAACTTATGATCATAAGAATGTTGACATTTTTTCAAGAACTTTTTTTTTTTTCGTTTAATGACCAGACTGGCGTGGGAACATGTTGAGCAGGTCGAGGCTCAGCTGAACGAGTCTAAGCCCATGTGATAGTTTCCAAATTCTCTGCAGGATTTACTCGTCAGCCATTTCAACTGCAGGGGAATGTGTGCTTGATAATGTTTCTATGACCAATTTGTCAGCTGTTTGGGCAGATTGGAATGGTCGAGAATGAGGCATATTCTCAATTAAAGAAAACATTTCAGGAATGCATGGACTGAAAAGTATTTATGAACAACTTTTGTTTCACTTGTTGCCCAAGGGTTTCAACTGTAGTCTTTAACAACTAGTGTTCGAACGACCAGCTTTTAGTCCTCTATCTTACCCGCTTTTGTCCATTGCAGAATTTAATTAACTAATTAACGGGATTGAGATACCAGTCCTCGGTCTTTATCGTCTGGACTTCACTCTCTTTGGATATCATCTTCTTTGACCGCACCACCATCATAAAAGCACTTTTCACATCTTTTACTGGATTAACTTGCTGATGTCTGTTCAACTCAAAATTAATTAAAAGCAGAGAATGAAATCATACTTAGTGGGCCAAACACATGTAAATTTCATACGCTAGATTCTTGATTGATGCCCTGTGTTGTTTTACTCATTTTCTTGACACTTCGAATGTTTTAAAGCGCATTAAATTACACGTATTGACCGTTATCTTGTAACACGACATGCAGAACCAAAGGAAGGTCCGGGCTTGGTTTGTTTACGTGGCGCGGAAACTGAGATCAGTTTTTCTCGGCGATTGTGTTATAAAGGTGGGAAATGGTCAAACGACTGACATTAAGGAACGGATGGATGTCGGTTTGACTTTTTCATCCTTCCACACCCAAAGCTGGCTTAAAAAGGAATGAGTACAAAAGATCATCGTATAAAACATTCTTGGGCCATTTCAGTTTGAGCCGGTAGAAACTATTCGCTTTGTTTCTACAAATGCCGATCATGTTGGATATGGAACATTTGCCACTGCCGAAAATCATTTCATAACATTAGTCGATGCTTTCAGTGACTTTCATTTGATTTGTCATACTGTAAGGAAATTAGTCAAACGTGTGAAGCGGCGCTGCGTGAGTAACCCTTCTGCCGTCCTTCGAATGAAACGAGAGATTTCAAAAATGCGTTTAACAACTGAAAACACCTTTGCCGACTGATCTATTTTTTTTAAATTTGCAACAGAGACTTTCCTTCAAAGGGAAATCTGCTTGGACAGAACAGATTTAGGGGTGACTTGGCGACCGAACCTTAGCAAATTGTTCTGGTGACGAAGTGTATTTTGCACAGGTAGACGCTTCTAGAGTTACATTCCATTCTAAAAGAAAAGCACGATCAAAGACCCAAGACCACGTGGGTATAGAGCTAGGTGTTTGTCGATTAAGCTTGTAGACGGTCAAGGGCAAATTTCTGTCACTGCGTATTATCAGTTCTAGTGCAACAACATGCACAGCGGTTGGCCCCAATGAAACTCTACGTCCTGTATGAAATCAAGGCACAAATTTATGAGCCGTTTAACGTTTAATAGCCATAGGCCTTTTGTCAGGGAAATGGCGATCGACTCTACGGTTTTATATGAAGGCGCGGCACCAGCCAAATTCCTGAGGCAGAAAATATCGAAGCCGACCAATCAGTTTGTCATAGTTAGGTGTGTTCGTTTTTTTGAAGGATATATTAAGTCGACATTCAGTTTTCGTTGATTGAGGTCCTACTGTACGTCAAAAGGTCAGTATATGGTTGTCAACGGGAAACCTTAACTCACAAATCTCCAGTAAGAGTCGAGTACATTAGGAATACTGAGGTTCGAGACTTCAGACCGTCTTACAGTTTATTGGAATTGCCCAAAACAGAGTCAACTATTCAACGATGTGGGCTGTTCTCGTGTTTAATGACCATGGTATCGGCGAAGTTACGTTGTTACTGCGAAAGCGTTAAGGAATGTTTGATTAAGACCACGTGAGCAGTGTGTTCGAGTTGGCCTTGACTTTCGACTATTTGCATTTAAATGCAATTAAAATGTCTCCTCCGGGCTTCCTTTCGAAAGCAGAACATGTATCTTTGTTTAAATGAAGCCTAAACAGGAAACGAGCGCAGCAGTCTTTTGTTCAATTGTTACCTTTTTATGATACTAATGTCAAGCACTTGACTACATCCGTTGCTCATAATAGTCTGCAACAAACAGTGCAGTGCGAGTGATTGAATCACGCCATAAGTGAAACAGAAACCTGGCTTAATTGAAATTGCTGACGCCTCTTTCCAAAATCTCCGTCCGCTCTTCTATGATAATATTTCCTTCCAGTCCTCTTAGTAAGTCAAGCTTTCAGTGAAGAAAAACACAACAAAAACTTGCTATAAAAGGATTAATTTCTTTGTTAAGTAGCAGTATATGTTTCAGTGCCTTAATTTGCAAGTACTTCAAGAGAATGACCTTGGGACGAGGCTTTGATATGCCGATCTTAAACATTCTTCAGTTTGGCGGGAGGTAATAGTACATGTAATCTTTCAACAATCAAAGGAATTTTCGAAATCCATAAATGTTGAACAATTGTGGATAAGATTTTGTCAGATCAGTTAAATTATGAAAGGGAAATGGGTGTTCTGTCGTAGGATTCACTTGAAAGTGTAAACCGTGTAATTCTTACCTTCTTTTATCTAAAGTACAAACAACAAAAGCTCTTAAAATAAGCTGATGTGTTTTTGTTAGAGTTAAATATATATTGCATAAGGAGACTAGTTCCGGCTTGCAAGCTTTCTAGCATGCAAAAAGTCAGTCAGAAACCGCGCTGAATCTTTACAGCTCAAATGCAGTCTTTGAAAGAAGCGCAAGTTATTGCGCAGGTTATTGCGCGCATTGCACGTCACTGAGTAAAGGCTATTAAAAGTCAAGTTCAAGGGAAAAAAGCGTGAATTCTACATCTGGCCGGGGGAGAGTCAACCTTAAGTTCTCTTATCCGCCGCGAGTAAATTCCCAAAGCCGTAAGACGGCGTTTTTTTGTCTCAATTTACCGTTTGTTTTTTTTCCTTTTTTAATGGGGCGTTACAAAAATCCAAACAGTACAGAAAGGTATTATAAACTTGTTCAAGTCCCGTGCCTTTACTACTACTGCCTTTACTACTTTTATTCGTAACAGACTGTCAGTTTAATAGAGACGTAGACATCGCCGGATTGTCGTTCCATTTCATTCCGACCCGGGCTACGCTCTTACATCCTCCAATCTTGTTTTAGTGCCGTGCTCACAAATCCTGCAAAGAATGCATGACTTTGTTTGTTGAGCCCTGTTCTAATACCAGCTTTGGTGAAGTAACTGTTATTTTTTCCCCGAAATTTTCCCGCAGCTCATTTCTTCCTGTTTTGCAAAGTCAGGAAAATATTGTGACATTGACCTTTCAGAGGAAGATGTCGGAGCTCCGCCCAACGTGGTTTAAGCGTAACTGTACGCCGAGACACCTAACTTGGCTTAAAACGGTGTATTGGATTATTTTGTGTATCATGGAACAACCTGGGAAAGCTGTGCTTAGTTGAAAATGCCTTAGAATGCAGTAGGCTGTTTCTATGAACTGGTGCATCCGCTATGACCCATCTTAGACCGGTTTGCGCAGAGCGCAATTCGTCCCTATGTAGAACTGCCTGACAGCTGTAGACGAAGCCGGAATACCTTTACCTGTCAACACTGTAGCTTTGAAAACAGGGCCCTTCTTCAGCAGTGCAACTTATGAAGGAGGCCTAGCTTTTTCAAGTAGAGAATGAGAAGGCAAGGTACTCAGTGCCTGGTGACAAGTGTCAGTACATTTAGATGTGAAAACTTGCGGCACCTCCTCTGCAAGCTTCAGCTCCTCATCGTGTTATCTGTAAGAGTGCTGCTATTCCTGTATTTCGATCTCTAGAAATAGCTTCACTACAAGACACTGTAAGACCCTTAGCCTTGACATTGAGAATTGTTTGGATTGACAGTTCAACCTTCCCTAAAAAAAAGCAGTGAAATGTTTGAGCAGAAAAAAACGACAACAGCAACAGTTACCATGTCTCCTGGTGTGAGTAACCATGACATTAAAGGAGTGACCTTTTTTTCTCCAGCATGTGCCTTAAAAGGCTCGGTTATACTTTCAATTTCTTTCAGTTTCGAGTGCGGAAATCGCCGTTAAGTGTATTATTGGCCTATCATTACTTTTTTCCCCTCTTTACTATGGTCAAAACCTTGGTCACGCACAGTATATTTGCCTTTTCACTAGGTCGTGCAAAAAGGGAAAAATCCATCAAGTATAGTAGCAGGCGTGCGTTTCTCGAAAGCTTTTCGGGGGAAATAATGTCTCGCATGTACCCTCAAAAGGAAGACATTTCAAAACATGCAACTTTGCAATTATGTTGCCTTTTCTCACCTTGAAAACTTGTTAAAAGACCAGCTTTTGGGAATAAGCGGATGGTAGTTTTGCGAATTTCGGGCCCGAAACGTTTTCGGGACTTTCGAGAAACGCTCCCGAACCTCAATTCGTCACCGACCCAATGCTGACGGTAATTTTGACAAAATTATCGAGATTAGGACAAGCCAACTTTTACCGCTGAACGGATTTGACAACTTTCGGAGGAAAATTTCTTTTAAATCGATTCATATTTGAAATAAGAAGATCGGTTATGTATTCGGTCCGTTATCATTGCTGCCATAGCCAATATTCTTTGAAATAAAGGGAGAGCGTGCGGGCCTAAGAGACCCCGCCTTCCAAAGTTGGGTGAAAACACGCGATCTAAATCCCGTGTGAAAAGAAAAAGGCTTTGCGTTTGATGGTATGTTAATCCTTGATGTGATTAATTCTTACCGTCATCCACATCCAACTGACTCAGTACAGGTTTAGTTTTTTGTAATCACTGCAGCAGAGAAAGAAAGGAAAAAGGACTCGCTCAATCTCTTGTCGCCGTGTATGGAACATTAATCAATGCATTTTTTTTTTTCATTTTAGTAGCTTAAGATTATCCTTTTTCTTGAGTGTGAAGCTACTATCAATTGACATCTTATATCCTCTTTAACACTCGCTATGATTGGTTATTGGTTGATCATGTGATCAAAATGACGTCATTTTATCGACGAGCCCTTGTTCTTTGCTGTCCGTTTGCATGCTTCCAGTTCATTTCGCTGTGTTGCCTCAAGACAATTGAGCACTTTTATAAATGGAGACCAAATTCTTATTATTTGTACATATGTACATTGCACCAACTAACCTCATTTTGGAAAAAAAAATTCTTTTGAATTTTGCACATCCTAGCGAGGCTAGAAAGGCTTATTAGCATGGAAACACAGGGATTTGTTCTTGGTCGTCATTTTTATGAGAGAGGTCAGGAAAGATTAAAGAAACCTCCTCTCGGACGTTGCTAAAAGAAGAGGTGTGTACGTATAAGATGTAGGCGCTGGTATACGAGGCGATTTTCTGTGCACCGTATATAAACATCCAATGGACTTAGTCTTCTTAAAGGTTCATCCGAGGACAGTGCTAAATCATAAAACTACTTTTCGGCAACTTTTCATTACTAAGTAGGTGATTGTAAGTTCCTTCTGCCGAGGCTATCTTACAAAGCCGCCGGAATTAAAAAAACTTTTCTTCTGCAGCTCAAATACTCAAGGCGTCCGCTGACAATTCCCAAATACTGTTGGCTGATGGCATGGGTTACGAATGGTTTCATAAACGAAAGTTCACAATAGCTTTTTCAAGTCAGTTCTGTTTCGGTTGGGTGCAGGGTTAGCGCAGTGGTGACAGCCGTCGCCTCACGCTTAATGTGGCCTGGGTTCGGTTCGGTTAAGTTAGTGTCAGATGTAGGTTGAGTTAGTTGTTGGTTTTTTTCTCCCGTCTTCCAACTCCTCACAAACCAACACTAGAACGGAGGGCCACTCTAATTAACTTCGACTTAGCTGGGTGCCATCCGTCCTAAGACGTGGTCATTTATTTCATCTTGCGATCCACATGATGATTGCAACAAAGCAAATGTTCACATCACGCTCTATGGTCACCATAGAAGAGAGCCGCTTTAGTCCTCATGATTGAACGCGCGCATATATAAGTCTCGACTCTGCGTATGGTAGGCATTTTAAGAAGCTAAAAGTGACAACTGTTGCTACATTAAGGTATGAAAGATATGAGCCGATATGTGTGGTCTGAATTTACCTTTTCATGCGACTGTACACCGTGGCACATTTTGGTGCACACTTGCACATATTTTGCGTAAAAACAGATGGTGTTGCGCTGTAGGATATAATATTCGTGTGTATTCTGTGCTGACTGTTTCGCCCCTGATGTGAGACCGATACTTGTTGCGTGATTTCGTTTTGATTAAGGAAGAAGGAGGAGCAATTACTTGGCTTGTTTTAGTCGGCGTTCAGCGACGACCTGCAGCGTCGTTACGTGGGCAGAGAATAGCACTACTGTTATCTACTGCTTGAGTTTCGCATGCTCGGTTAGACACGCTTATTGAGCACAACTAAAAACCTCTTTTCCCCTGCTTTCAAATTAATGAAGTAGCGGAAAATGGCCCGAGAATCGATGCTAAATTCCACTCATTAACCGTAGACAGGTAGCTGGTCTTCATGGCGTTGTCCAATGGTCTCCACGCTGTTTCCCTATACAATAAAATGTTACAAGGTTACATCTTAGACGAGTGTTGAGTGCTCTGCTCCCATTCTCATCGTACTACATGAAATTCGCGCGAAGATAGTCAAGACAGAGCGACTCTTACCATCAACTAATTCAAAGATGCATTCAGCATTTATTAAGGAGTTTTGAAAGAGATCTCAATACACTCGAGGAAAAAAAAATCCAAAGGAATTTTAACCTTCACGACCACGTGGGCTCAGCATGGCATGCCCGGATCATTACCGGTGATAGGCCATAATAGTACATGAATAATTTTTGTGCACCACTGATAAGTATCAGCAATAAAGACGATACACTTCTAGCAAGTTCGAAAGCAGAAAGAAAGGTGCCGCGATCACAGTTAACAATCAAGCAACTCAAACGGAACACATAACCTTGGCATAGCCCATAAAGCTTCATTCATGCGAGTTTCCTGTTTGAGCTCAACTTAGCTTTCTTTCGAATGCGCCGTCGACGATGTCGTCTGTAACGTGACTCAGTATTACTCGCTTTCCCGGGGGCGTTTTACGTTAGGGTTAATTGACCGAAGTCCACTATTTATATCTTTGTTTAGTACGTGTACCATCTGGAATAATCTTCGCGCATTGGAACCGGGAAAACGAATTGTAATTTTCTGCGCGCGTGATAACAGAAGAGTTGACCTAAAACTAGATTAGCAGCATGTTTAAAATAGGATGGAAAGTACTCCAGAGATCTTTCGTTTCGATCGGATAGCTTGCTCTTGCTCTTGTGTTTCGTCCAAAGTTGGGCTTACAACTGTGCTGAGAACTATATGTTACTGAGCTAACTTGGTACGTGACCAAAAGCAAGCCTTTGAACACTTCCTGTGGTTTTCAATAATATTCTCTTTTTAAATGGCTCGATGGTTAAAAAGAATACAACGAAACTCGTAGGAAATGACTTTTCTTTAGTCGAGAATGTTCAGTTTGTCCTCTTCCTTATTAACTGGCTGTTTCAGTTCCTTTGGTTATTTGGCAAACTATGCAAAGTTTACAACTGAGAACCATTTTCATACATTAGCAAAAGCTTGTTCTCTATCTTAGCAAACTGCTGCTTTTCATACAACGGCGATGAAAGCATGATTTCTCCTTATTTCACAAGTGGCTGATAGGTGATAATAGGTCAATTGCAGTCTCCTTTAAAATGTACGCCTGTGACATAAAGATAAGCTAGTAGTTGTTATAAAAAGGAGAAAAGATGGAAAATCAGGATTGCGCGCGGGAGGCGCACGTCTGACTTCCAACGCAATAGTCATGCGTTTTTAACATGAGCCATTGGCTCGGGAGATTGGGAAACCACTCCCTACGTTTACGACTCTAAGTAAAGTTACCTTACCTTACCTTACGCACGCTACAGGCTGGCCGATGCGCGCGTGAGGAAAACGGGTAGAATTTTCCAGTGCGTGCCCGGTCGAACAAGATGTCTTCTGCGCTGTAAGAGTCAAAGTCGAAACTCTCGGATTAATTTTTTCAGCGCCATTTGCTGTAGTCGGGGAGACTGAGGTGTGCCATGCATCACACATAAAGGTCCAGATCAACCGATGTGAAAACTACCATTTTCCATCACAGTGCAGACGCTACCCTAAGCGATTACTTCGGGAAAATGACTTACATATATCGTTTCAAGGCCGTCTTCTGTAGGACTCGGGAGCCAGAAAGCCTTGGCTTTCTGTCCGTTCACACGCGATGGAAAGTGGCATTTTTCGATTTCTATGGCATGGTAACACCATTGACGCATGTGTCTACAAAGTGGTGCTTACGGTCTTTTTCAGTAGCTAAGTGGGCGCTGAAAGCAAATTAAATCCACACTATTCGTGTGAACTGGCTACAGCTAGCGAATGTTGGTGCAGATGCGCCTTTCAGAAATTGTAATTAACTTACAATTAGCATTGACCTTCGTCGCTATTAGAACATTCTGTTGTTTCCGTAATGTTTAATCCTATTTGTTTCACCAAGTTAAGAAAACAAGACTGTGGACAGCTACGATGCAATGAAGTGTGTAAGGCATAAGCCGGCATAAGATATTGCGGTTTTTGAATTTTCGTTTGTATGTTACTTTTTCAACTCTTGGCCTTGCATCTTGTCCCTCGACGCTTTTATTCTCTTTTATCGTTAGGACTTAAGATTTCCCACGGTTTTTACGGTAACATGTATTTGCTAATTTGATTATCATACTTGCGTGACTAATCCGTGCTTACATTCGCGCTTCGATGGAGAATTGGTGAAGACAGTCTGTACAATAGAGTTTCGCTAAAAACAGCATCAAATGGATCCGTCAAACTCGAGCTGTATCGAGGTTTTCGTCTATTATTTGTATCTCCATTGTCTATTTTATTTTGCGAAATGTTCGTGAGCATGGTAAAAGTGCTTTTAATGGGTCGGTTTTGCGTTTGGCTTCGTGGCCCTTGAGGTAAACCTGAAAAAAGATCGCAACAGGGTTGCTTTATAATTCACAAGATCCATTCATTTGTTCCGCAATCTATTCTACTTTAATTGGATTAAAATTGACATGAAGGTAGCCGGACATGCAGTTTATTGGAGTGAGAGACACTTGGTGACGCCCCTCTGCACTTCTGGTGCGCTTGTATGGTATCAACTTTGGCAGAAGATTGACGCCACTTTGCGCCTCGGATTACAGCACCATATCCCGCGCATGACATTTTCTTAATTTGTTTCAAAGTCTAAAATTACGTCCCCGACTTTTACTTGTTTTACTTCATTAGATCGAAAAGGACGTGTTTTTTAAGGCTTTCCGTAAATAGACTCCACTTTTAGTGGTACGTGACGTTTGACATAAGAGCTAAAACGTTTCAGTTCTTTTCCCTTGACCTTGGCTGTCTATGCAGTGGTTAGTTACATTCTTGCACGGATACTGGCAACTGTCACTATTTTCACTCAAAGGGAACAAACGTGCCTCGTAAAATAAACAGACGTCACAATGGACGTGATACTGCACAACATTTAAAACAAACATTACCAATACAGCACATCACATGTATCACGTAAAATCGCCTAAATATGTTTCCGGGAATTCCTGATTTTTTTCTAAATATCTCGAGTTTTTTTTCGAATTATCTGGAAAAAGTTCTAAATATCTCAGAAAAATCTAACTTTACTTCCATAATTATTACAGTAATTACCTCAAAAAGTACCCTGGCATCTATAAAAAGGGGAACACAAACTTCAGAATGTCAGAAAATGATGTTCTTGTACACAATACAACAAAACTGTAAACAACTTTACATAAAAATTCGGCCTTAGACTTATTGATATGGGTGATTTGCTTTAATTTCTCTCAGTGTATTGCCCATATGCCCTAATTAGCGTTGACCAGGGTGCGTGCTTTCGATTGCGTAACCCGGAATCCGGGGCCGAGTTGTTCGATACCGGGTTAGCGCTATTGGTTGTCATGGTATTTATCCGGGATTAGCACTGACCCTGCTTCGAACAACTCGGCCCAGATCTTTGGATTTCTACCCGAACACAAAATCCGAAAACGGATTTCGCGATGGATTTTGTTAATTGAAATCCAGTTCGGGGAACGATTCAATTAATGAAATCTTCGGCGAAATCCGTTTTCGGATTTTGTGTTGGAGTGGAAATCCAAAAGATCCGGATTTGAAGATCTAAATCCAGATTTCTCAATCGAAAGCACCCTAGCTTTCTTTCTCAATTTTCCTAGGGAAAAAAAACAAGATTGAAATAAATTTTCTTGACAAAATTTTAAATATCACACTTTTTTTTCTAAATATCATGAGATTTTCTAAGTATCTCAAAAAATATCCCGATATTGTGCTTAGGCCTCGATTTGCATGGGTCTGTGAATTGGCCTTATTCGGGAATAAGATAACGATGCTTTACACCTCAAAATTAGTCCTGGAGTGTTTTGGTGTGATCGGAATTCAAACGAGATTCTCAGCATCGTTTCTCTACAAAATGTTGTTGAGAAATCTCCCTTAACTTACCTCGCAAGAAAAATCTAGAGGTTATTCCGTTTATTCTTATCCAGAACAGGGTCAATAGACCTAGTCGGCTAACGCAATGTTGTACTCAATTCAGATCTCCCGGGGTTAAGGTTCCTTGTTTGTTGTATTTGTGTTATAATGTAGCATTCACATTTAAATGATACGGAAATACTTAGAACAAAACAATGAATGTCCAAAGGATTTGAATTGGGTACAACGCTGCGTTAGCCCATTAGGTCTATCGAACGTGCCCTAACCTAAGATGAATGTAAACATGTACTTGCCGTCTACCCAAAGAACTTGATCACGCATGCACCAGTCTCCCTAGAGTTTCTGGCGTGGGCAGTTGAGCGCGTTCCGTAAATTGCACATCGCAGAATAGTATAGTATTTGTCAGTCGGTTAAAAGGCCTCTCCACGATGGAGATCTGCGTACTTTTTCTTTGGGATTAGAGTTTTTAACTCCACGACTAGATTTCAGCTCTCGTCGAAAGCGTTCGACGCCGTACATCGCAATCTTTTATTGTCTAAACTTGCAGCGGTCATGGCTGTTAATTGGTTCAAATCGTACCCCTTCAGCAGGAAACAAAGAACTGCGATGGCCAATTCTTTGTCATCAACCAACTAACGGGGTTAGACAATGATACGACGAAGGAACGAACAAAATGCGAACTTGTTATGTTGTCAAAAACTATCACTGCTAACTGGAATATTAACTAGTTGTGGTCCTCCCAACGGAGAGACCCTAATTACGACTTATTCTTCTGCTCTTTCTTCTTTTCAACAATAGATCTATCACCGACTGGAAGTAATCTTGATTTGAAGGCATTAATTTACTCCCACGTGGCATATTGGTAGACAAGGGAAGTTGCGCATGCGCATACTAAATACCTAAAGAAAAACATGCAGAAGCGGTAGCGGTACCTCTGGACATTTAAGCCTGAGCGGTGTACCATGACGAGTCTCCCCGAGATTTCGGCCCGCGGATCGCTTATACTTGCTACTTTCTGATACCTATCCCCGATAGGCAGTGAGGGAGAGAAATGTCGGCCCCTAGACCATACGTGACAAATCCCTTACGTACTCGCAGCTCAACTCCTTCTGCTTTATACTATGATTTGGAGCGATATATATTTGCGACTATAGTTGTCATGTCTTCCATATGGTAAGGATATTTTTGGGTACTAATTTGTAATACACGGAGTTGGCGCATGCGCATTTGCTAAGCATGACAAAACAAAACGCTGTCGCTTTTTCAGACATATTTTGTTTTGTTTTATTGTTTGAATTCCGCGCGAACAAACGAGGACAATAATTTAGCGTATACAATGACATTAACGTGTCTGGTTGGACAGGGGATGGACAAAAGAACTAACAAGTTATTCAAAAAGAGCAATAGCTCCTAATGAACTAGTGTTAAAAGTTAGAAAATGTTTGGTGCCTTCAGGGACTCTCCCGGACATTGATTGGTTAAAACTGTTTCTTTTTTAGCTGTTATATTCCCGTAAGCATCTGTTCAAAAAGGTTGTTGTGAAACAACAGCAACATGTAAAATCGCTATGGAGATGTAGAACGTCCACATTTCGTTTCGTTTTGTTTTCCTTTAGTTGAGTTTATTCCGGTGTTAAAAAGTTTAGTCGATTGAGAATGAATGTTTAGACCTAACAGAGAATCCAGCCGTCCGTAAAGTACATACTTTATACGAATCAGTTATTTGAAACCAAAGGAACTACGTACAACGCAATGCTTCACCTAAAAGGTACTAATAAAAGTGCAGTTTTCAAAACTCCAGTTGAAGATCAGTGAATAAAACGTTGATGCTTGCGTAATCACAAACTCGTGCACAAAACTATATGTCAACACCGGATCACCAGAATGTCCGTAATAAAGAGGTTTAGTTTATATGACTTCGCTCTCTGGGCCGAGATTTAGTGTCCGTTGTCCGTATTAGAGAGGGTACGTATTATAGAGGGTTTTTTTTAGAACATGAGTGAGAATATTTTCGGGACAAAGGGAATGTACGTTATAGAGAGGTGTCCGTATTAGAGAGGTGTCCGTAAGGAGAAGTTGGACTGTATAATATTTTGTTTTCTTTTGGAATCACAGATAAGTTATTCGATCTCTCTGCAGAATATTTATTCTCTGGGGCCTTGCACGTGCTTAAAGCGTCTTCCATACGAGAAGATTTTATGTGCCAAATGTATTTGCCGGTGTGCGTGGGACAGTAAATTATTGTCGGAAAAGTTTTGTTTGTTTGTTTGTTTGTGCGCCAGAAATTTGGACAGCAGAGATACGCGTAAGCAAGCCCAGTATGCTCACTTGAAACTACAGTCTGCAACACAACTCCTTGAGGCAGCACACAATACACAGATTTGGCTCTTTGGGCGGCTCTCTCTTCCCTCTGAATATTGTTTCTCGCAATTCCCTTCACGAATACTGTCAACCAACATTGTGGGAGGACAGAGGAGCGAGATGTCTCTCAACCTTTTTGTCGCAGACTGCAGCATTGCAATCTCTGACTATTTGCTACATTTTATGTGACGAGTTGTACACACGCACAGTAATTGATGTTTTCAGCCAATATATCATTTTCGCACATAAATTTCAGGCCAATTTTCACATCCACACGAGCAAATAAAGATCGCAAAAAATGTCACATTTATGCTGGTACGGACTTGCACTTGCCGCAGAACACTGGAAAGTATCATTACGTATGACTCTTTGAAGAGCATACATGTATGATCCCAGATAACATTTTGTTCCGTGCGTTTTTTCATGACTAACAAGGCTAAATGGTCTTTTGTTCAGTTGTTCACTCCTACAATTAGACCAGATAATATAATGTGTTACATTGCATTCTGAACTTTTTGACCTTGGCATTGAAACTTGGGGTTTTCGCCACTTATTACTGGGACATTCAGGTCGAAGCTTACAGTCAGCGCCACCTTTTAACTTTTAGGTCATGCAAGATTAAGCTCGCCGAACATCGAAGTATGCATGCCTTACACGTGATTTCAGTAGCATAACAATAGAGTATGTGCGTAGTGGGGAGTTCAGGCAAGTGCATGCTGTTGGAATGAGGAGCACAGAATTTCTGACTTCGGGCCCACCCTTTTTGTCGGAAACGTTGTACCTCGTATTGCAAAACCTTGCGTGGCAAATGATCGAGAAAGTTGTCATGGTGGCCAAGTGAAGTTGTGCAAGCTGATCTTAATTTTGTGAAAAAGTCGCCTGTTTTGGGGTCATCTGTGAAGAGAAGTAGGGTTACGTAAAAAACAACTACTCGCTGAAACAAAAGAAGTAAACATGTTTTATTCACCTATGCACAGAGATTAAAAAATTGATATCTTTCTGTGTACTTAAGAATATCAGTCTTTCAAAGTCGCACTTTCTTCACTTTGGTTTTTTTCGCTCGCTTAAATCTTGAGAAGAATCCCAGCAAGGTTGTTCTGATTGACGAGGGATTGGATGGCTCCTCCCAAGCATAACCCGCCGAAACGTTTAAGATCACGTGATTGATGGGAACACAGCCGTCGACAGGTTCTTCGAGAACGGTGGCTGGGTCACATGACTGTCCGTATGATTGACTTCTGTATAACGAACGAGGTGTGGGTGGAGCTGGCTTATTGAGAAGCGTCAAATGAAGATATTCCAATAGTTCTGAGCGTAGGGCAGGTTCAGGTGACATGCTCTGAGTTACTTTGCCAGGAGTCTGAAAATCTTTATTTGCATGATAACTGGCTTCTAACCTGTCTGCGTCTCGGTTAATAGGAGCCCGTGAACATCTGTAAGAATTCTCATCAGTTCTGCTCCTTTCTTGTGTCCCTTCTGTCCGTGAAACAGTCATACTTTGGTTCTTTGGATCATTTAGTTCGTATTTCCTTCCTCTCTTCGAAAGCGTTTTATCTTTCAAGCCAGTTTGATAAACTTCATCACGATCTTCTTTGTTAATATCTTTAAGTCTCTTGACTTTAGTTTCTCGTGCAAGCCGCTGAAGAATACGATCTCTGGTTGCCCTTGCAACGACCCAACTCACCATAATGAAATAAGATAGTCCACGAAATAATGTCTCCAAATGTAGGCGTTCAACTTTGCAGCACACTCTTCTGTTTCAAGTACTCTCTTCTTCAAAGTGTTTATGACGTTATGCTCGTCACAAAGAACTCGTCTACCCATTTTGAGCGCGCGCATATTTGGTCTGCACGCGCTCAGGGCCCATACACGGAAGCGGGGAAGACTGGGCACCGTATCCCACACGGCTTCCTGTCCACACAAGCAGACATGGCGGCTTGTTGGCAATTCGGAGCGGAACATGGACCTTTTTTTTTTCAGCGGTAAGGCTTCGAAAGCGCCGAACTCAAATTGAATTCTAATCAGTGCTGAGATAATGAGTGACTGGGAAGAAGAGGACGATGGTTCTGGCCCCGTTCATAATGCCTACGTTCCACCACGCGGCAGAGGATGGTATGACAACACCGGCAGCGATGGTCTTCCTGATAGTTCAAGCAGAAGACCTGGATTTGGACGCGGACGAGCTGATCGCTTCGGTAGAAAGGACAACTACAGTCCAGGAAACAGGAATGGCTTTTATAGGGACGGGAATTCTAGTGGGGTTGCTCGTGGAGAAGGGGGATTTGGACGCCAACACAGAGACGCGAAGTTCACACGAGGTGATAACTCGCGAATAGATGACGAAAGCGGGGAAAAGAATTCCAGCTATCACAGCAATTGGAGGGACAAGGGAAACAATGAAAGATCAAGAGGATTTTATCGTGATCGTGCCGGTCATGGACGAGAGAGAAATTCGTCGGTGATGATGGTTCCCTCGGACGACGTTCGCTACATTATTGGTCAGCTATGGCCCATGTTATTTTATTTTAATAATAATTATTTTCAATGCAGTCGCGGTAAGTTTTCCGTATAGCCCCATACATTTATTATGCATAATAAATGTATGGGGTTATACGGAAATCTTTCCACAGTCGCCACCCTCTTTTTGGCCCAATTGTCGAACTCCTCTAAATTACAGAATAGAGGCCACTTAAAGCACCGTATTTCCATATCATTTCAGACCAAAAGTGTGAATTGTTGCGAGCCCGGTTCTTAAGGTCAAGTAATACGGGCAACATTCTTTCAACTTGTTGCGCAACATTGTTGCGTTACAAGTTGAAAAGCGATTTTGCCTGTATTACCGCTTGCGTGTTCAACTTGTCACGCAACAAATTTCAGTATTGCAAGTTGTGGCTAAGTGAAAAAATCCCGTGTTGCGATTGGTCAACAGTCTATTTTGAGTTTGGACAAACAAAATGGCGGACGTGCAAAGAAAGCGAGCGATAGTAGCCCTTGGGTTAATTTTATTATTAGAGGAAGAGGAACAGCGCCTCCGTAAAAGAAACCGGAAGGTTTACATGAGGGACTGGATTGCTTTGCGGGAAGAAAGAGGGATTTTCCACCAGCTCGTAAGGGAACTTGAAATGGGAGATCATGCGGCTTACAAAGAATTTTTCCACATGACCAAACAGCAACTTTGTTTTCTGGTGGAAAAAGTATCGCCTTTTATCAAGAAAAAACAACAGCCTGCCCGTCTGCGTTTTCTCTCTTTACTTCTCTCGTTAAGGCAGTTCGGAAACTGTGAAGTTTTTTCAGTGACTGCGGGGAAATGTTAAATTTTTGCGAAAGTTCATTGACGGCTCTTGCCTTCAGCTCTTTTTTCTTATAGTCAGCACTAGTCGTCTCCCACAGGCATCGATAACTTTTTAATTGATTGAACAGGTCAAATTTCTGAGCCTCAGACAACTTATCTGCTAATTCATTGTCTTGGGCATCCCGACAGTCAGCTTCATTATTTTCTTCCGCCATTTTTACTTCCTACCCAAAGTTGCCTGAGGTCGAGCGCACATGCTAACTACATTTCCCGTGCTTTTAGTGCAGAAAATTCAGCCAATCACAAGCACTGTGATGCATGGCACATTGTGACGCAAGTGATAAATTTGAAAGTTTGTTGCAAAAAGTAGAACTCAGGTCTACTTTGCGCAACATGATGCCACAACTTGCAACACTGAAATTTGTTACGTGACAAGTTGAACACGCAAGCGGTAATACGGGCAAAATCGCTTTTCAACTTGCAACGCGACAATGTTGCGCGACAAGTTGAAAGAAAATGTTGCCCATATTACTTGACCTTTACTTGTACATGTACCTGCATTCTGCAGTGGCACCAAGTCTTGCTTTTTCTGGATGATCTGGACAAAATAGTACAAAAACCCTTCCTTATTTACTTTACTTGTGCTTAGAATATGTGATGAATGTTTGCAGGAGCCATCCATTGTAGATTTTGGGGTACCAGTGTTTCACTGTTAACCATTTACACACCTGGGTCCAGAGAGACTGTGCCGGAAAGTTTTTTGTCTAAAGCCTGGTTCACACTTATGACATAAGGCCATGACATCGTTGACGCAATGGCATAAAGAAATGTTCAATCTTTTCCCTTATGTCATTACATGCATGTTCATGTTATTATGTTCCTAGTATGTCCTTATGGTGTGTTGTTCACATTGGAGACATAAAAACATCAATGCAAGGTGCTTTCTCTCATTGCATGACCTTCCTATTATGTTGTTATGATGCTAGTGTGAACCAGGCCTAAGGAAACAAAACAATGGGAGATCCAGGCATTGAACCAACAACCCTAAAGTAGCGAATCCTGTGCACTAACCATTGTACCAGCACATCACCACATGGGGTTGGGTAAGCACCTAGCAAATATTGCCATCGAAGGTCACCTGGTTTGGAAATTTGGCAATCTTTGTGGTGCCCAAATTAAGCATCATATCTGCAATACCATCTACTGCTCTTATGAAAATTGAGATTGATGGCAACTTTGCCTCGGCATATTCCCTTCCTGGAACTTAAACAATGATGAGCACATTATATTTTCATGACAAATACCTTAAGGTATGTTTGTACTAATTCCAGGCAAAGGGGGTCAAAAGATAAGAGAGTTACAAGAGCAAAGTGGAGCCTACATAAAGGTATGTTAAAGGAGCTACGTCTCGGTCTTGGATTTTGAAGAGTTTAGCATCAATTTATCAAAAAGATCGTTTGTAATCCGTTTCAATCTTCTGCATCCTTCACCATCCTGGCGATGCTTGCATTTATTCTTGTCTCTTTGGTTCTTATCTTCCCTAACAAATTGTTATTTCACTATTTCCCCATTGCTTAAATACAATTTTTATGTCTCTTTTTGAACCTAAAATATTGTGACCGAGCTCCTTTAAATAATCCCAAAATAACATTGCTTTGGCCTCACAGAAATGTCATTTGGGCTTTGAATTCATTACCTGGAACTGTTGATTGGTACTCAGTTTCCACTTTATTTATTCCTTGCAAAAGCACACTGTTCATACAAATACTACTGTACTTTTTACAGTGTACATCTACATGTTTAACAGGGGAAGGTTCATTTTGATCACAAATATTATTCAGACATGTTTATTATATTTTGCTTTTTCAGATAAAAAATGATGATGCCACTTATTCAGAAACTCCAGTGGAGATTGCTGGTAGTGATGATGCAATAAAGAAGGCCAAAGAATTGATCGAACAGATTGTCAGCCCAGAATCATCTGTTGCTAACGGTATTGGAGGTATACTGTACGTTCATTGCTATCCCATTGGTGGTAGTTTTCACTTGATGTTAGTCAGTCAGTCAGTCAGTCACTATTTACATTTAAAAGTTGAAATTTGCTCCAAACAATTCACAATAAAAACGATATGGAAGAGTATAGGTAATATGTGAAGTTTGATAGAAAATGCATCAAAGCTACCTTTACATAATGCTTAGAGTAACAATAAATCTATATATAGTTTGGATACACATAGTTTGGATCATTGATTATAATCGATCATTGGTCGAACAATTAAGTGCTGCTATAATCAATTACCAACCCTCCAAGCTGTGACCACTTTAGTCACCATGGCGACTTGATTCAGAAAATAGTCGCCAAGTTGGAAACCACAAAAAATGGATACTTGAAGAAAAAAGAGTTGGTCGCCAAATGGCCACTAAAGAAAAAAAGTTAACTTGGGGGGGGGGGGGGGG
>BLFK01000490.1:794671-797171 GCA_014634185.1 Astreopora myriophthalma
TTCAACAAATGCAGTGAATATTATCACAATTTTCTTTAATGAATTAAGCTTCAAGAAAGATCACCAAGGGAGCTTTTCTTAATCTTACCTTCAATTTATGTCATTTTTAAGGAAAATTATTATTTCAATGTTTGTTACTTTATTTTAGACCTCGCAACCAAAGAGGTGGTCCCACAGTGTTAGTGTTGTCACCCACTCGAGAGCTAGCTTTGCAAATTGAAGCTGAAGTAAAGAAATTCCATTACCGAGGAATTAAAAGGTCAGTACTGGGCTCTTGCTGTACCTTGTATTTCTCTTCTCTTTTTGTAGTGAATTTGTCACTCACAAAGAAATTTGTTAATGATTGTTCCTATTGATCATGTTCTTGGTGCAGTGGACTTGTACTTTCGAGAGTACATCTTTTTTATTTTTTAATCACAGGCTTTTATAGATTTGGGATCATGAGTTGGGATTGATTGATATGAATTTATTCCAGGGAACATACCTGTTTTGCATCGGACAGTGTCATTCATCACAAATCTAAAATCACTCCAAATCTAATAATATGCTGTGTTGATACATTGTACATCATATTGTTGGTGTCAGAATTGTTTCCTGACTATCAAAAATGACACATCTCACCAAATTACCAATACTCTTTTTTTTTTTTAACCAATGCTCTTTCTTTATAGTGTGTGTGTGTATGGCGGAGGAAGCCGAAAGGGCCAAATTCAAGTTGTACAAAAAGGAGTTGAAATTGTCATTGGTAAGGAGGATGTGTCCTTTGCAGACTTATGACCACACCTCAGTGGAGCACTGCACTGAACGTTGGTGTCTTAGGGGTCATGGCTTTGAATCCCATTTAAGCTCTTTCTTTAAGGGCCTTCTTTTCCCTGCTGCTGGAGTAGCATTTGTAACTGGGATGGTCTCTTTCATTATAATTATAATGTAGCACGAGCATAGAAGTCAGGTGCATAATTATTATTGTAGTCTACTGCATTGTAGCATTTGCATCTAAGGAAAGGTGTTTCCCTAATATTTGCAGCCTAAAAGCAGGGGTTTCAATAGAAACCAGTTGCTGGCAGTATACCACTACCCACTTTGCCTGTCACTGCTGGCTAGTTTGTCTCGACAGAAAGTTGTCAAACTGTTGCCCACAATGGGCTTGCATGGATGGCTATTTCAAAAGTTTCTGAAAGCCCTTCTGAAAGGGGGTTTTGCATAACTGTATTATAGCTACAATCTTTCCCAAGACAGACTTGAAACACATATGCTGCAGTTCACGTCAACAACATTATTTATTGCTTGTAATAAATAATAAATAGTTTATTACTTGTAATAAAATGTCAGTACTGTAGTATGTGTTGTGGGTTAAACTGTTTCCTGGTTAATTCTTTCTTTTTAAATGAGTTGCACTTTTATGTGCCATTGTCTTAAATTCATTACCACAACCTGGAACTAAGGAACATAAAAGAATAACTGATTTTAAAAAATATTTTGAACCAATAATAAATTTAAACTAAACAATGACACTGTATGTGCTTCTAATAATTATTGGTTATCTTACTTTGTTCTTCATCAGCCACTCCTGGTAGACTGAATGATCTCCTCATGAATGAAATAATGGAAGTTCGAAGTGTCACTTACTTGGTAAAGCTATTGTCTTATTAATTTTGTACTTTTAGGTTGGAAGACAAGACTACAGTTGTCATGTCCTTTTTTGTTCATGTTGTTGGCATTAATTCTTTCTTGCTCTCATTATGGCTGTTCCTCGTTATGTTCTGTTTCAGGTTCTCGACGAAGCAGACAGGATGCTTGATATGGGATTTGAACCTGAGATCAAGAAAATTCTCCTGGATATCAGACCTGACAGACAGACTATTATGACCAGGTGTGCTTTAAAATTTAACAGTCCTTACTTTCTCTCATCATATGTGTACACTGTATGTACTACCGTATACCGTGGCAGTCTTTAGTTAAGCTGCTTCCTTTGCAAACCTGGGGCGCTTACCATTTACATGTACACGAACCATCCGGGTGAAAATTTTAGGTGTAAGTATTAAATGATGCAGCTTGTCCTAATAAAAGGTGGATAACGAACGAAATTTACTGGTATCAACGTGGAAATCCCAAAAAGAACAGAAGTAAGACTCTGATTCTGCCGATGCATCATAATTTCTGAAAAGTTCCAAATCGAATGGTGCGTACCATTTGACATTCCAACCGGAATTTCCGGGTTTTCGGTGTAAATGGTAAGTACCCCTGGTTTCTTTTAGAATAAAAATTTCAATATAGAGTTTGGTATTCGTGCATGATGATAATAGAAAAAGAATCTAGAATCTTTGACTTTCATAGTTACGTTTTAAAGATGACTGAGATCTAAAACTCACTATGCATGGTAAGTGTTGGTTTTGTGCCCATTTCTTGCTTCTCTTATTATTATTATTGTTGTTGTTGTTGTTGTTTTCAGTGCAACATGGCCTAAAGGAGTGCAGCGAATGGCTGATCAGTACATGACGAA
>BLFK01000490.1:802171-844671 GCA_014634185.1 Astreopora myriophthalma
CTCTTCAAAGTTGAAAGAAAAAAATGTTACACGAATGTCGACGAGGTATTCGACAATGTGCGTTAGTATTCCGTCTCGAAGTTAAAGAGGAAGAAAAGATTGTGCGCTGCTTTAGCTAGTCTGAAATACCTCAGCTGTGTTTCTCTTCACCCTCAGAAACGGCTGACATTTCAAAGTATGCTGTTGCGTTCTGTCGTGAGTTCACTTAAGTTTTGGTATTGGGAATTGGGAGATGCACTCGGATTATTAATCTAAACCGTAGTGCTGGTAAAGCAATGGCCAAACGGTAGTAAGCCACCGATTAAGATTCTGGAGATGGGTATTAATCCCTACCCCTTTAGAGTTGATCGAGAGTGAGTGTCACTGATCTGACACAATTTTACGACCACTTCTCTTAGACCTTTACATGGTTCTTTTAGTGGTTCAAGTAATTCTCGCTGTTTATAATTGTCTGGATAATATCATCGTAATTTTTGATTATTATTATTATGTACATGTCTGTAGCTATTGTAATGGCAAAAGATATCTTGCATCTGAAATGTTTTGTAATAAGATGGGAGATAATACTTGTTTACATCACCATTAACCAATGTGCCTGTGTATTTGGCTGAGAAAAGGCCAACTGGAAAGGTGATTTGTTTGTAATGGAAGTTAAGTGTAATCACGAACATATCTTCGAAACTGTTGAGGTTGTTGAAAGTCTGAAATAAGCAACGTGTTCCCTTTCACGTCGTGCGTTGCGTTGCTAATCGGCTGCAAGACTACTGCCCTGGCCTGCAACAGTATCCGGGATGCTATCACTTGTTTAAGTTCGGTAAGAATCGGAAGTGTTCGGAAATCCGACCTTTCCCCTGGGGAACATTAATCTCCTACCCAGTTCTCCTACGGTCAGGGGATCCATGCAGCCTTTACCTTCATTCAGGCACGTAAAGCTATTGAAATTCGCGTGCGTTACTTGCACATAACTTAAGCGGTAGTGGGAAACCAGCTGGTGACACTCGATTGTATTCCGTGTTACACACATGTAGCGAATGTGTCTCGCAGTGGTACGTATAGTTGCACCAGGGTATTTGAGCACGTGCAGGGGCGATACTTAAGAGAGAGGAAAAGAAATAGAACCAGTAGTTTATGCCAATCCCAAGCTCACGGCTTTCGGACAGCGTTCCCCGACAGACAGTGAGGGAAAGAAATTTCGGACCTTCAGACCATATTTCACAGGTCCCTTTCTTACTCACAGCTCAGTTCCGTTTACCTTGACTGGGCTTTCGAACGATTAGAAAGTATAATCACTGTGTCTTCCCTGTGGTACGCATTGGAGTTCAAGGGATTTACGCATGCGCATTTGCTAAAGAATGGTAAAATTGATGACAAAGAAACTACGCAATCTTCTGTTAAACTTGGGAAGCTGCCGTTTAAATCTTGCATGCACCGGAGATTTGAAGACACGTCCTTCGTTTAAATTTGTCTTTGTAGCTGCTAATTTAAGGAAGCAACAGCCAGTGTTAAAAAAGCGGACGTTTCGGTTTCTTAGGACGCCATTAGCAAGACCACAAAGTAACAAATTATGCGAAGTATAAATATCATTTGTAGTTGTCTAAATCAGCATAACACGAGCTCAGATACATTCATTAAACAACTACTTTCGCCCGGCGAGAGTCGGTTCGCTCGTTCAAGGTGGGTTTAAGCTTGCGTATAAAGAGCATGTCTTTTCTGAGAGAGACAAACATGTTTTTTTCATTTAGCAAGCGCGTGGAACGGTTTTTAAAAGACACGCACACCGCTGTGTTGTTACTTTATGGCCTTGATAATGGCGTCATGAAGACAACGAAACCTCGACTTTTAACACTGATTTTTGCATGCTTATGCTTTTGCAAATCGTCTGTGATCAAAAACATGAATACTGCTTCTTATACGATATAACAGTGCGAATTTCCTATCATCATTGTGACTAGACTCTCTTCGACGCAAGCCAATTAGCTTTAGAAACAAAGTGCAGCAGTAGCCACATGTGCGCTTGCGGGCCTATTTTCCGTTACTCCGCTTGTGCAACCCGTGTGGCCCATGTCGCTATGTTTTTCCGGTAGTGACCAAAGATTTTTTAATCCTCATGGGCTATTCGCAAACTATTCTATTGATCGTTTCTGCCAAATATTTGAACACGCGGAAATTTGAAGTGCATTGCAATTGGCATCCTTCGGGACGCACAAATGTTAGGAGCCAAGGATTTAACTTCCTTATTGACGTCGTACATACGGAATGTACATTTTAAAGATTCCAAAAGAAAGCTTTTAGATCTCTCGTTTCCTCCACTACTTTCAGTTACATACATCAGGGGAAATAGACGGTACAAGCTATTAAAAGCGTTCAATACCTCTCCAGAGGTATTCTCCACCGATAACCTTCAAATTTTGCGGAAACAAAATGCCTCAGGGTTCTTTGTTTTCAAAATCTCAGCGAAGTTAGTTTGACGTTTACACACATCTCAAAGCAAACCATTGGCCTGTATTTTACAAATTGTTTTGTCTTTGTATTGGATGCATATGCGTCCCTTCTTTGCTAGATTTTAAGAAAATATTACTTTTTTTTTTCATCAAAAACATCTTGGTTGAATACACAGCGAAGACTAAAATAGTGTCATCTCTCTCAAATAAATCCTTTACTGTAATTGGAGCAAAATTGGCTTTGCGCCTGATAGAAATAAGCCAGCAGGAAACGGCGTGTGGCAACGAGGAAGAAACTGAAAACCTATACATTTACTTGAGCTAAGAAGTCATCATAATAGCACCGAATGATCACCGAGAAAGCGTCTTGTCGGCATTTAAAGACATTTCTTACCATTACAACAGAAAACCTCAGTATGGAAAACAGTCAGGACAATATGCATGCCGACAATGGCCGAATTCATATTAGAAGGCGGGAAACTCGTCACAGACGGAATTCCATCAGACAGAATACCGTCTGATATGAATTTAAGGACGGTAGACGGTTTTATGTAGTGAGACAGAAAAACAATACACTGAAAGGAGCTTGGGGCGATCAGGCCGGGTTGCGAAGAGGCGCAATTTTTTTTCTCCAGAAAACTTTGCTGGCTTTCTAGTTCCAGTCTTTTCGTTGGTTGCAAGCGTAAGAAAGTCGTCTTGATTTTCGGGTCTAATGTGAATTTAACACGGTTTTCCGTTTCAGACGAATTTCCCGTCTTAGTTTCCCGTCGGTTTAGACGGTGTCCTTAACCGGACTCACATTTGACGAGTTTTCCGTCTATAGACGAGTTTCTTGCTCGAGACGGTTTTCCTTCTCTGATATGAATTCGGCCAATGAGACTTTAAGGATACCTCTGCTGTTGCGGCAAGTTAACACTTAATTGTTGCGAATACTGGCTTCCTTAATTTTTTTCTAGATGAAGGGAGAAATCGCCTGTTTTCGTTTCAAACTTCTAGGGTGCCACCATTTTGGATTTTTTTACGTAATTCAATCTCGTGACCAGCGGTCACGATGCTTTGCAAAGCAAAAATAATTCATTTTCTTGAGATCATTTTGCTTTGCTTTTGTGTTTGGTACACCACAAGCGCGACAGACAAAACACACTGGAAGTGGAAGTTCAACTTCCACTTCCAGTGTGTGAGTCTAACCACGCGCTTTCAGGAAGAAAATGTTTCTTTTTTCGCAAGCCAGAGTACGATAATTGAGTCTATCACAAATGCTATTTCCGGACCCCATTCTCACTCAGTCCTTTTTGAATCCATACTATCCTAACACTCTTCAGTAAGTTGAGCAAGTGCTGCCATCTCTTCGTGTTTTTCCTCTGTCTTTGCTTGTATATCGTCTATCGCTTCTAAAAGTTTTTCTTTTTCTCGTTCCAAAGTAGCAAGCTGCCGCTCGTTATCTTCTGCTTCCTTCTCTTTGTTGTGCAACTCACCCCTGAGGAAGTTAACCTTTTCTTCTCTCTCATCTTCTCTTTCGTAGGCGTTTCCTTCTCGCTCTTTACGCTCCTTCATTTCGTATGTGGCCCTTTTCATATAGCTTCGCAGCTCCGCGGCTTTTTTCATGGCCTGTTGTTCTCTGCGGTGTACCTGTAACAAGAGAAGAACGACTTGAATTGTGGAGCCCTTAAGTTCAGCTGAGTGTCGTCACTAAGTAATTTGCTTTATTACGCTTAGTGACTGGCCAAATATTTTCGCGCCACTTTCTCAACCAATCAGAGGCGAAACCAAAGCCCCTTGTAACTTGCTCGCAAGCATTTTCCCGCGCTTGGAACCCGCTATATGAATTTTACTTCGATAAGGAATTGGTCTATTTGATTGTCTCCGTTTGTCTCGATGGGTGAGAGTAAGTACCATACGGTTTTGATTTTGTGGCACTCGATGAAAAACCGCTCTCTACTCAGTAAACGTAATAAGAACGGGCAGAGATGGAAATCAACCCGGGCGTATGTGCGAAATGGGCGTGGTCTCGCCACGTGACGGTGCTCCGCACTAGAAAGCATATCACCTCGAGTTCTCGCTCACTATATTGATCCCATTCTTTTTTATCGAGACAGAAAGTGCAATCAACCGAATTGTAGTTCCGACTGACGACTGTATTTGCATATTCATTGTCTGAGGTGGGTCATCAGTCTTGTTGTGATTGTTTAAGTTCCTTTCAAAGGAACACGAAATATTTCAAATGAGCACAAATGACTTCAAAACTTTTCCTTACTGTGGTTTTGCAATTATCGTTCGAGTTTCAGGGGGTAAATCACAAATACGCGTCGCGCATTTTATATCGAGCCGTACTTCAAACTATTTGCATTTAGTGTGTCATACTCGGGGCTAACTGAATACTAAAAAGGATGATGACCTTAACAGGAGCTTTGAACACTGCATTCCGGTGCGTCCATTTGTTTCACAATCATTTTCTATAGCAGCGGAAACTACGTAGTTGTAGTCGGAATCTCGCTCATCCTGAAAATATTTCAATAAATACCAAGAAGTGTTTCACTGCCGGTCTCTCTGCATGATTAATCGCGTTGTTTTAGCGTGTAAAAATATAGCATTACTTTAAATCCCCGAATTGATAGCCTTTTAGCTATGTTTGTCTGCAGAAGCGGTTGCTTGAGATAAAACTAAGAATAGAGCAGCTTTAGTCAATTGTTAATACCTGCTGGTTGGGGTTGTGTTTTGATCAATGAAATCAATTAACCGATAAACTGATCAAACAATCTGACCGAATTTCTGTCCTTAGATTTCCACGTGGAAATTAAAAGCGAGAAAAGTGTGAAGTGAACCGCAAGCCGAAGTAGTCCTGTACAACACTCTCCATTGCCGGGATGTTCAGAGTGAACAGACTTTCAAAAGTTAGAATTGTATTTTTTAGGGAAAGAAATTACCGAACTAATTTCTCCTCATGCCGACGGTAATTGTTTCTGGTTCGTTACGGCAAATTTAAGAATGATAACACCATAGCGTACAGCACGGCAAAGCAGTATGATCGCATTTTAAAATGTCCTACATGAATTCCACCGTTAGACAAATGAACTTGTTCAATACTCTATATATTGACGTTTCGAGCGTTAGCTCCTCAGAAACAGTTTTTCTTTTTTTCAATCTCCTTACGGTGGCCAGTTTGCGTGATCAAACCAGTTCAGTGATACCAGTACTTCGTTATCCATCGGTGCAGCACCATAGATAATTTAGAAACGGCACCCCTTGATTCACTCCGGATAGGACCCACTGTATGAATCACGACAAATTCGAATAATTTACACTGGGCATCTTACCTTTTTATGGTCTTTCTGTAATTGTGCCAGTTTTAAAGACATCTCCTTATTCTGCAATTCCTTGTCTTCAACGATGTTATTCACCGACTTGGCTTGTTTCTCCAAGCTGTTTAATTTCTCGTCTCCATCTATCTCCATCACCTCAAGAGTTTTAACAAGTTCGTTCTCCCGGTCGCTTTTTTCAATCAGCTCTTGTAGCCGTGTCTCAATCTCTCTAAGCTGGTTGTTTTTCTCTTTCAAGAGCTTTTTCGCCATGGCAATTTTACCTTTTTTCGAGGCTCGTTCTGACTCTAATTGGTAGCTTTTACCTTCGACTTCTTTGAGCTCTTCCTTTGCGACGAGTTCCCTGTCCCCTGCATCGTCAATTTTGTCTTTTACGGCCTGCATTCGCACGCGCAATTTAGTTCTTATTTCGTTCGCCATTGTAATTTTCCCCCACTGAAGCAAACTGGGTATCAAAAGCCCAAGAATTAAAATCGACTACGAATCGAAAAGGAAAATGCGACGTTACTATGAGACTTGCGTTCTTTAAGTAAATAGTGGCCTCCAAGAATGCTGAGAATTCAAAGTCGACTGATCTGATATTGCAAACTATTATGAACGTGACTGCTTTTCATTCATTTGCATGCAAATTGCAAAAAAAAAGGCTTGAGATAATTTTTTCCAGTTCGCTATTGGCTAAATGCCGGTCTTATATCATGCACCAATACTTTAACGCAACACGCACATTCTCCTTATAGGCAATTACACTATCTTCTTGATTACAGTTGGGAGAATTTCATTACTGCACTATATCCGGGCATATTCTCCGCCTGATCAGTCTGAATATTCTCATGACTTGACTGGGCTTCTTTTAGACACTGGTAAAAGAGAAGTTAGGCTCCTTATTACATTCATGAGGAAAAGTAGTAATTGTCTAAGTTAATAAATGTGATCATGCAGCTTCACTGGGTGTTTTTATTTCTTTATTAAAGTTAATGGCTTCTTTATTGTCTTGAAACACCTGGTAAGAATACGCATAAATGTAGTATTAAAGCAGATCGTAATAATTAAGTTAAAGTTATTAATTAATGTTATAATTAAAGTTATTAATTATTAAGGTTCGTATTATTTAAGGATCGTGGTAAGCAGCATTAGTGTGTTATCATAATCTTTTGTTAGCGAAATTCGGATTCAAGCACTAAAGGTGTGCATATTTCATTATGCCAAGGAAGGGTGCCGGTGCTTGAGTTGAAGTGGAGCATAACTTGGAATATTTCTTTCGCTGTTGGTAAGATTGCTTAGTGAAGTACAATTTAAAACGTGCATTAAAAAAATGTTATTTAGTTGGCAATGAACCTGAGCTAAGCTCGCATTGTCTTGTGATCCTCTCTTAACGCGCAAAATCATTGAAGATGGCGCACACCAAAAGACATTTCCGTTCAGTTTTCGGTTTAGAGTTGACTGCTCACTGTTCTTAGGAAGCGACGAAGCGCAACCACTTTGCATTCGCATAAAATTAAAATTTAAATCTCATATCCACTTTCACAATGTCCAAACCGGAAAAAAACTGAACTGAAAGCTATTCATTTCCTTAAAATAGGAAATTCCAAAACAAAATGTAATAGAAATAGGTGGCAATTATCTCGAGTTAAAACATGCATATATGGAGTCGGAGATAAGTGACTCTTGCCAAGCAGCATTTTGCAAATTATTGTAGCTTTTGGATGTCATACCACAGTCGACTTTTCACGTATGGGCACCGCCCCAAAAGTGGTCTCGATTTGTTTTTAGGCTTGCTGCAAAAGTGTGAACTAGGCCTTGTATTACAAGTCTCAACTTGCGATATAACCAGACGTAACCGGTCTACGTGACACTCTCTAAAGGGGTTAGCCAGGTTTCAACATTTCTGCACCTGACTTAACCAATTTAAATTCGTGATACTGCAGCCTTCAGCAATCTGAACTCCGAGCCAGACTTGGCCTTAGCGATCCCAACTTCGTATCCCGACTTTACCGATGTGCGGGCTAGTGGTGTGAACCAGGCCTCAGCAATCTCAACCTAGTTGGAAGCACACAACTGCACAGACAAGTATACAAGATGTGAGCGTTTATTTTTTAATGTCGCAACCTTTATAATAGGTGATTTATTAGCTAAGCATGCGAGCATGCCTTCCCACCCCCTGCACGCACACACTAGAAGTTCATTCGGCCCTCAAATTCTCCGTAACATCCACTATATCTTTATCCTACCAAATTGAAATTTAAAACGAAATTGAGGGCTTTTGCTTTTTTTTTTACAGATTTTAATCTTCTTCTTCGTCGTCGTCGTCATCATCATCATCTTCGTCAACGTCTTCGTATCGCGCTTTCTCGGAATCTCTTTGTTCGTCGTCTTCGTCTCCCGGTTCCTCCTCTTTTTCTTGCTTTGTTTCTTTCGCCGGCTTTGCCTTTGGTTCCGTTTTTTTCTCCACGAATTCGTTATCATCATCATCATCGCTGATCGATCCACCCACGAGTGCCTCCATATCTTCCATCTCTTTCTTTACCTTAGCTACTTTGGATTTCCAATCTTCTATCTCCTCGTTCATCTGATCGATCGTCCGTTCCAACGGTTGTATTTTACGCTCTTGGTCCTCAGCACCAGCCAGAACTTCTTTGACTTGAGTACCCAGGAAATTCAGCTTCTCTTCGTTAATTAGCTCTCTTTCGCTCGCGTTTTCATCTTTCGCCTCCAGGTCTCTTAGGTTTTCTCCTGCTTGAGTGACGCGTGCGGTTAACGTCTCGATATTTCCCTGAGCAGTTTCCAGTCGATCCTTAGCCTGGTATCAGAAAAAAAAATCAAACGAGAGAAAGTTTAAACTTGTGCCACCAAAGTTTGGATTTTACTATTTTGCATTGCCAGGAAAAGAGGAGTGTGCGTTGTATACCCGTTTCTGTGGTCTGCTCTTTGCGCGTTGTGTTACTCATATTTGCATTTGTGTGATAAAAGTGCCCGTCATGTTTAAATTCAAAGAATAGCTAAATACGGTGCGATAACAAAGTAACGTATTTCTCTGTTGACGATGACGATAACGATAACGAAGGTTTGCGCTTGCGCGTGCCTTAAGAGCATGTGCATTTTCCCCATGAAACCGTACGGCGAACATGTTATGTAGCCTTAATATATAACTCTGATAGTTTGAAATAATGGTTTGCATTTGGCCAGAGACCAACTGATTTGATCTGAAAACTCGCACAGTTTAGAAAATGATGTGTGTGCTCATGGTGTGATCTTTGGAAGTATAGTCAGTAGAAAAGCGGTTCAGGGAACAAAACGGATGAAGCAGGTATAATCGAAATAGGATGAGGACATCGAATTCTTTTTCGAACGTCGGTGCTAATCTTCTAATGTGGAATCTGAACAGTTCTCTCGAACTTTGATAAAAAGCGAGGCAATTGTGCTGTAATCTTATCTCATTTAGTACGTGACCATAAAAATTAAAGGATTAGCGCGTCCTTGATATCGACAGTTATGAATTTAGTCCACCCTTCAGGGTTAAAACCCAGACAAAGGGTGCGCACAGAGCCTTGACTGTTAAAATCCTTCTCAAGCCGAAACGTTGACCTCTTAGTTATCAAAGCCCTGACTTCCAACCAAAACAGCTGCTCCACATGTGCAGGCCTCTGTATATGCTGTGTTCCTCTTTACCTAGCAATGTGCAGTGACACGATATCTACTAAACTGGCCTATTTCCCTAATGCATTTCCTATCGTCGGTTTTATTCTGTCTGGGAGTGTTTGCCGAGGCAAAATCGAGGCATCGTCGGAGATTTTCGTGCTCATAAAACGCCGCTCTGTTATAGATTCAAGGGTCAGTAGGCCGCTCTTCAATAGTGTCTACGAGAGCGTCACGTCACCTTCAAAAATGTCTCACTGAAGCTGAATGGAGAAGGGAGGCAAGGGAAGGTTGGTTAACTAGCAGCTAACTTTGTTCAGCCGTATGTTGCAAATTTAACAATAAAAAGCAAGTCCGTCGTTAATGTTCGAGTTAATGTTAATATCGCAACCGGGTTATGAGAATTTACTATACGGATTTGGGTGGTGTTTCCGCTTTACGTGGATTACAGAAAAAAAATCTTAAGAATTGCCTCCTAACCACTCCGCCGTCCTAACCCGCAAACCTGTCAGTGATTGAATTGTCTTTCTGAAATATCTTACGTATGGAGCGTTGATTTTTCAAAGTTGATCTTCAAGTCTCATCATGAAAACCAACAATGTTATAACTGGCCAGCCTTCGAACAAAGGAACCCTACAACGAGATCCTTTCCGCCGTTGTTGAAAACTCACTCGGAGAATGATGAACGGAAACTCTCCATGAAATGTCGTGAATTAGAATACGACTAACTCTTCGCCATCTTTTCGTCTGTGTCCAGCTCCTTTACTGAAAAGAATCTTCTCCTTTATGGACTCAAAAAAGCCGGTAAACGGGGAAAGACGTACGACTGGCATAGCTATTTATTTAACATTGATGTTAAAAGATGGGTAACGCCGCAGCTGTTTCGTGGATGCCATCTGGTATCCATTACGTATACAACAAATAGGTTTTCACGATTATTGATCAGAAGCCAGACCAATTGGTTCTTGCGATAAGAAAATGTATGGCTCTTAACCACGTAGTTATCAAACTAATCGCTAGTCGCTCATTTCCAACATGTTTGAGAAACTTGCGAGAGAGGATAGTTGTATTGAAATCAAGAAGGCTCAATTCTTTGGTAACTTAATCTTGCCGGCGGATTTGTAAATCATAAATACTCAAACATCATTTTTGCACGTACCTTTTGAATTTCATTTTCTAGTTGTGCCAATTTTTGCCGAGCCTCCGTGCTTTGATTCTCTGTGCCCTCTGCTTTTTCTGTCGTTTCTGCCAACTCCGTTTCCAATCCGTGCATTCGTTCGTCTTCGTCGATCTCGACGCTTTCCAACTCACGTACAACTTCACTCTCCTGTTCATACTTTTCTTCTAGTTGCTCGCTCCTCAACTTTCTCTCTTCCAACACGGCATTTTTCTCGTCTAACTCTTTCTTCAGCAGCTTGATTCTCTTTTTCATTGAGTCGATATCTGACTCGTACTGATCTGCTTGCGCTTGCACCTCTTTAAGACTCTCTTTGGCATCATGTTCCCGTTCTTCTGCTTCGTCAATTTTGTCTTTAATTTTCTGCATCCTCTCGCGAACCTTCATTAGCACGTCGCTCGACATTTTGAATCCTTTTTTCGTTGCTGAAACGCTGGGAAAAGACGCACAAAAGAATCTAAATTGAGCTTAGTTAGGCGGTACCCTTGTGTCAACCGTACGGCGATTGATAGAGTTTTGTTATTCCGGCTGAATTTTCAAGTATCTCTGGTATGCTGCAGGGCGAGACCTAAGTGGATAAGCAAACGTAATCACCTTTGAGAAATACATCCATAACGCAATAACGATTGAGGGGATGAAAATTGTGTTCGTGACCCATTCCCTCGTATCACAGAGCGGTATCGTGTTACATTTAAAGCAGCGAGCCCCGGAGACGAGGTTTTCTCCTTTCTTCTCGTTGTTTGTTCCCTAGACCTTTGAAAACAATCTTCTGTGTCCCTCCATACCCGTCTATATATTGAGAACCTGACTGAGAATTTGGAGGATCATATAGCTTGAGAATTTCTTTTTGGCAAGGTCATCTTGTTTATTTTCCTTGATTATTTTCGTTTTTTTACCGATTTTTGTTATGAGATTGACGGCACACAAAACCATTTGACAATTGAAGATTTTGTTCAAAATCACGAGAGTTTGACGTCGGTAGCCATCTAGTCTACGCCTTTGACACTTTTCCTTTGACACGGGAAAATATTTGGGTACTCCAGCGTCATTTGGGAAGTTTTCTTGTCAAGGAAAGAATCAGGATTTGTTTTTACTGTATATAAGCAATGTAAACTGCACTGGTTTTTGTTTTCGATTTTCCATTCTTTTCATGCTTAGAATTGTGACATTTCCCTCGTGGGTCACCCTCTTACCACAAAACAGGTTGGCTTATGGGAGAACAAACAGTGAAAAACTAGTTACAAGGGACCAAATATGGGAAACGCTGAAAAACCCCAAGACAGTATTTGACTATTGACGTAACGGATAACTTGATTTGTTTAATTTGAGATTGCCCGGGGAAGGGAACCTCTGTAGTCATATTAGGTATTTCTCTTTGAATGCTGGCGGAGAACCAAGGTGCAACAAATTAAAGTTGCATTATTTTAAAAGCCTCCAGGAGAGGTTTCATTTGTCAATCTGATTTAGATCTTAAATTTTCTATTCCAGAATTACGTACTCGGACAACGCTAAAAAAAATGCCCCTACGAAATTTATATAGTGAGGATTTCTAAGGCCCGCAATTACTAATTGCCTCGCTCTTGAAAATGACTCTATCGGCATCCATATCGGTGAAACCTCAATCAAGTTACAGTAATGGCGGCCGAGATTGATTCCTAGTCGGCCCATCTGGTAAATCTCAGTGGACAAACCATTTTGGGTCACTGTCATTTTATTGCCATCTTCTAAATCATTTAATTTATTAGAGCGATCTCCAAGCACTGTTGATATACATAGACAGTTTGGTACTGCCCAAAAGGTTCTTTGCTGAATTCCGACCTACGTGATAACTCGAATTTTCCAAATTGTCAACTCGTGAATATCACAGCACTGCACTGCACTGCCCTAAAACAGGTAGGAGCTGTTAAGATCGTCAGCTATTTTAAATTCTTACCTCTTTGGAATGTTTTTTTTTATGTAACTGCAGTTGCGTGAGTGAACTTGAGAGGTTAATGATTCGTCCGGCAATCTCGGTAAATCGAGGGCAAATCGTCGTGTCCACTAGTTGGGGTTACTAGCCTTGTCCCGTTATCTATTATGGGCTGGTATTTCAATCCGTTCAAGAGCTTATCAATTAACGTTACAACGCCTTGTGTCTGTGAAGACTGAGTCATTTGAGTTCCATCATTTCATGAACCATCAGATAACAGAATCATGAACGATTCATCTTGGCCGGGGCTATCAATACCAACTCAAGTAAAATATTTTTTAATGAGGAAGGTTCAGTCCTTGTAATGAAATGCCGCAACTTGAACATTTTGACTCCAACTCTCCTGCATAGAGCCTCTTTCTTTGTTATGTTTGCGCGTGCTGTGACATTTCAGCCCATATGACTCGCATGCCACGCACATGTTTTGACCCAACACTGTTGCCAGATGGCAGATGTTTGATGGCAGTAGATCTTGACTCTCCGAACCCTTGCCCGTCTTCATCCAAATGAATTCCATAGTCGGTAGGAAAAATCCAAAACGCCTCCTTTTTCTGGGAGTTTGATAATAGGTATGCAAGTATGAAACACTCTTGTCTAGCCAATGATATCGTCAGCCTTTTCTGAATTCCGTTTTGGGAAAAGCCCGTGGTGATTAGCTGGAAAGTAATGCTAATGAGGTACTGTAAAGTGGTCTGTAGCTTTATCATGGACAAAAGGAATGAAAAAATATTGCAGTTTCCTTTCGTTCAGGAGCTTGTTTAGTCACGCTTATTCTGCATCAGAAGACTGACAGCGCATTTTACGTTCGAAAGCGCGTAAGTTTGATCCTCGATTCCCCATTAGTGACGTAACAATGCATTAGTGTTTTTGACCGCGGCGGAGTACCCGGAAAAAAGGAAAAGGCAAAAAAAAAAAAAAAAACTTGCACCTTGTCATGAGGCGTAGCTTTCTTTATTGTTTTCCAATAGTTATTTTTCTTCACACTTGTAAGCTTCAATCGCCGGGGACTAATGCACATTGTGGAAAACACGGTTTAACGAAATACATGGTGAACGATACTCATTGCAATAGTGAGAGAGGTAAACAAAACACGTGCGGGTATTTCTGTAACTAACTCCGTACTTAGATCAGTGTTACTAGCTTTTACTGGGATTGCTTGTCTCATGACGGAAAGCAAATAAAATATTTGAATGCATCTAGACTTAAGCTAGCCTGAAACTGAAAAAGATGAGAAAAAGCCAGTCTGTTGTTTTATCAGGATAGTTAAAGTGAAGGGTGAAGATGTTGTAACTAGAACTGCATTCA
Organism: Astreopora myriophthalma; assembly: GCA_014634185.1. NCBI lineage: Eukaryota > Metazoa > Cnidaria > Anthozoa > Scleractinia > Acroporidae > Astreopora > Astreopora myriophthalma. The sequence goes on from BLFK01000490.1 coordinate 816,014, forward strand.
TCTCAGCTCATTTTGATCAGTCAACAGTGCGCCTGTTGTTACCCGCGATGGATCTGACGTCATTACAGGAAAGAACCTTACTAGAAAAAGACGGAAACGGAACTTCATTCCCAGTAAACGTTACTGGTGGCGTGGAAAATCCATTCCCTATATGTTGGACAAGTCACTCGGTGAGATGCATGGTAAATTATATGTCTGAGTTAATAAGGATGTGTTTTCAACTTTATTGCACGTCTTTGAGAAGAGGATTTTGTCGCAACAAATGCAATAAATGATGTTGCGCTACTGCCGCTCTGTCTCCCTTTACCGACTATGTGTGTGAATAGCTACAGGCCACTTAGCCACGGGATCCACCATCCCATGCAGCGGGAGTGCCAATACTCTCAGATACTCAGTTGTTCTCCGGGGGGAGTGGCTACATGGGCTGAAACGGTTCGTTACAGACTTACTAGGCTGTGAGGGCGGAAAGCCGATTGTGATGCCTCCTGATCTAAAGGTGTGACAGTCTCTTATCGATCTTTGAGTAGGAAGTTTAGGTAGGCCAATATTCACCGTGTCCAGTCGTTTTCAGTATATTTTCTCGTCGTGTTTTTGCTTGTTTTTTTTCTTTTTGTAGCTTCTTTCCCATCGCATCGAGGGAACCATCTATGGAAGTGTTCTCTTTAATTTGACCTTGGACTATTTCGCTATTTTGTAGGTTTTCCGATTTAGTCATCATTCATTTGTAATATTTTCTTTGTTTAGCTTTCACTTTAATCAAAAAGGTTGACACTTAACAAAACACGACTAAGGACATAAGATTGGAGAATCACGTAGCCGCAACCTCGTCCCCAGGGCGCTTTCCCTGGCTTTGAAAAGCGCCCTGGGGACGAGGTTGACGTAGCCGTGTTCAGTTGCTAGGCGCTGGACCTTTTGTGCGATAAACTGTAGCCGGGTAAGCTTCATCATTTGCTCCTAATTATGAATCAAAACATTATCTTAGGAGTGACAGGGAGAAAAGCTTTTAACGCTGCCATTGCTGACTTTGAGAAGAACACATGCATACGATTTATAAAGCATACCAACGAGAAAGATTACATCTGGGTTCATCACGGATCGGGGTGAGTTGAACGGACGCATTACATTTGTTAAGTGAAGTGTGTGCTCTGATTGGTCAATTGAAGCATCTACTACTTGCCCATAGAGCGGACTTGTGAGCTCATCTTTAACAGCGAATTCAAATTTCTCCGCGCGTGCACGCGTACTCAGTTTTTTTTTCCTCCTTATCAAACAAATGGGGTTTCTTTATGGTATTGAGGATGTGTTAGAAGTGGTTAGTAAATATGATTGATTGGCACCATTGATCACTCAACCAAGATTCGTTCTATACTTCCGAACAAAGGAGTGAGTTTGTAACAAAACTGCGATGGTGTGTCGGCGTGGAAGGAAGCAGTCAAAGTTGGTTCCATGGGATGATAAGGGAGATTGGCCTCCGCTGTAAAGGAGATTCAAAAGCTGACATTTGGAGCGTTAGACCTTCGTTGGAGAGGAATTAAGTGCTGTGATGAAGTGCTAACGCTGGAAACGTTCTAGGCGTACCCTTTTTCTCGTGGTCACTTGGCATTACCTCTTGTGCAAGCAGATCTCAGTCATATCAGTGTACACACTAATCCCTTTTTTGCCATTCGTTAAGATTTACGATTTGTTGTTGCCTAGATGTTCTTCGACCACTGGAAAGTCTGGTGGCAAACAGACGCTGACCTTAGGCAAAGGATGTCGCAGAAAAGGCATAATTATTCATGAATTATTACACTCTTTGGGGATGATGCACGAGCACTGCCGTGCAGACCGGGACCATTTCATCAAGATAAACTTTGATAACATCAAACCAAGTGAGGCTAATCAATGATATGCACCTACTCACCATCTACCGGGTGATTGCCCTGGATCGGAAGCCCATAACCCAGAAGTCTCGATCTGTTTAGTTTACGGTATTATCTAAATTTAGAATAGAGGTCCCGCCAAATAATGGTCAATCAGATTGGGTATGATAACCCTAACGCGTCTCATTGGTCCACAACCAAGAGCCGCACGAGAGATTGCTCGTGCTAAATGCAAATCATGGCACAAATCTGGCAGCAGCCGTTCTAAAAATAGATAATACCACCATAAACTGATGGGCCGCATTCCATTCCAGATCGAGACGTCTGGGTTATGGACTTCTGCCTGGATTCATGCGTTCATCGTGTGAAATGCAGTCATAAGAAAGAAGCAACTAATTGGGTTGGTTATCCACTTGTTTTGTATATTCTGTCACAATTATAGATGGGTACATACGCATCACTAGTAAACCTCCCAACCCTCGTCTTGACTGTCATGTCATGGTCATTTGAACTCCTGGAATGAATGCTATGGCAGTTGCCTTGATAGTTCAATTTAGTAGTGAGTGCATTACATCGGTGTTAAAACGTGACTTCTCCAAATGATCACCACCGCAGGTTACACGAGGGCAGGAAAGACAATTGCATTATCCTGGAGACAACCCCCCCTCCAGCCCCACCCCACCCCAACACCCATATTGCAATGATGTAACACTCTTTTGTCACTTTGACGTAGGAGTCCTCATTGAAGCAAAAAGCAAGCTACTAATATTTCACAAGATGAAGCATTTAAAACCTGCTAGAAACGAAGTTCTTGTTTGTTGTTGTTGTAGAAGAAAGAATCGAATTCCAAATATGGAAAGGATACACCAGTGATGAGCCTTACGACTATGGCTCTGTGATGCATTATGGGTATTATTTCTTCAGTCTCAATCGCAAGATACCTACAATAGTTAAGTTGATGCCTGGGGGACCACCGATCGGTCAGCGGAAAGGATTCTCTGATATAGACTTACGAAAGGTCAACAAAGTATACAAATGCAGAAATTACACAAGTAAGTGAATTGCGTGCAATATTGATCTCTTAGATAGAAATCTTGATCTTTGATTTATCAGCTGAAAGCATCGAAACAGGTAGAATGTTTTGCGCTAGTTTTTTCCACTAAGCTTTGTTTCTAGTAGAAGCTCACATGTCTTTCTCGACAACCAACCAGAGGTGAACAAAGATGAGATTGTACAATGTGTTGACCCCCTCAAATGCTATTATTACTTAGACTGCTACCACTACAATCATTTGAAAGCTAGTGAATTATTACTTTGAGTTACCACCCTCTTTGGTAATTATCAGTCTTTAATTCCCATATGTTATGGATTTGCAGAGCCCAAGCCAAAGCCTCAGATGCTGCGATCAGTCGAAATAGTTTCCGGTAAGGAATACTATTGGTTAAAACAAATGAAAGATACTTAGAAGATGTTAAGTAACCAACGTCGAGAAGGGTTTTGCCATTCTCCAAATAATTTTAGTTGTCAAATTATTTACAAATAACTGAGGGGAAGTTGTAAAAGACGTAATCCCAGCAAAGAGTGAGGGCCGGTCGCCCTATAAAAACGACAGAAAGTAGGTAGGGAGGGAGGGAGGGAAAATTGCTCTTTACTTGCTTGGAAAAGCAAAAAAACAAAAGGGCACTCATGTTTTAGTTGTATGCCTTATAAGGGATCCTATCGCATTAAGTCCCGGATGGTTGGAATGCCCTGACCTGAAGCTGGGAAATTACTCACAAGACGTCGCTGTCGCATAAAAAAAGATTATTTCCTATAGGAAATAAATTTCCTTTAACTTTTAAATAAAAAATATACATACATGTTTATCCCGCAAGTAGTTCCAGCTAGTCCAGGCGGGTAGGGTAAAGAATAGTAACGGAGCTACACGCCGCGACAAACAACAGAAAACCTTTTGGACGCTTATACTTTGACAGTACTGTCAAAGCAAAAGGGAAAAACTGCTGCAAATCATATAAACATGAATTGAAAATGGAGAAAAATCAAAGCGTAAAGATACAAGTGAGGTAACGGGTACTCAGTATTTACGGCTGTTAAAACATTCCTGCATGCATGTTAAAGAAGTGGTCGTACGATTAGCCAGTATTATTATTTAGCGAATTTAATAGAAATGACGCACACGGACGATTTATCTCAACTGGGAAATTTCATCATAACACAACAAGTGTTCAAACCGTTGAACTAATTTGTTTGTAAGCTCAACGGTGACGACAGGATGCGTGACATTGTCACACGTCCTGAACGACCTGTGTGTGCGGCGTTACCGCGCGCGAGGCGCAAGGAGAGCACGCTCACGGGAGACGGATAAATAGCTTCCTCCCAGAATTGCCCGGGTGCGACTGTTAAACTGATCATTTTTTTATTAAATTGTAGTCACTGTCTTGCACTCGGTAAATATTGGAGCACCAAAAAATTTGTGCATACGCAGATCAAGTGCTTAAAACAACAACAACAACAACAACACAGGACCACGTGGCCTTTAAGATGAGAATGCGTTCTCCTTTGTTGAACGCAACAAAAGTAGTACCAGCACTGTATTTTAATTGAGAGGTCCACTTTTTAGGCTCGGCTAAGTGTATATTAGACTAAAGCTAAATGAATATAAAAAAAGGAGAATACAGGACAAAAATTCAAGAAAATGTAGTTGTGAGGATAAAGATCAATTAAAAATTGGGTCATGCTTTAGCGTGCTTTTACAGAGCAATGATGCATGCGCTAAGTTTACTGGAGGCGTAGCCAACAGAGAAATACTTTTATGGTTTAACATCACCCGCTAGAAACTTAGTTTACAATGTCCTCAAACTGTTCAGCAAAGCCCGTCGTTCCCTCTCTTTCTGTGTCACGTAAGCCCGCAAAGCGCATTACGATTGATAGTTAAAACGCTTGTTACGTCGACCTACACGTGCGAGACGATTTAAGATTAAAACGGGTGTCACGTGAGACCACAAGTTGTCGCATCACGAATTACAATCAAAATTCTTGTCACGTGAGCAAGGACAGCGCTACACGATGTACAATTTCACAAACATTAGAATTCGTGTCAGGAGAGCCCAGAGAGAGCTTCACGTGTGAATAGAACTGAACGCCGACCTTAGTTCAAGCTTTGATAACATATAACTTGAAATCAAAACTTGCTGAAAGAAAACATTAACATAGAACGACTACTACTAAGTTCGTCGAATTTTATTCTGCACCGAGGGCCTAGAGGCCGAAATGAAGCGAGACAAAGCACGTGGTCATAAACAACGAAAGAAGAAACGATTGAACTCGATAGCAAAATCTCCTATGACAACACGCCCACAGAAATTACCCCACCAACCAGACAAACAGCGGTTGGCAAAATTTCCTACCCGAGACAATCCTGAAAGCTTTCACGAGGACTAAGATGAACTTTGGTTGTGGAGGCAACCGTTGTAGAAACACAAAGTAGCGTCGACTTTGGAGAGCGTAGAATCACTGACGCTAGGGGTCTCTGGACCGAAGAAAGTAACTGCTGTAGGGCTTGCAACTCCCAAAGCTGTCGCTGAAACACTGGGGTTGTGTTGAACTTCTGTAACTTGATAAACATCTGAAACAAAGAGCTGGGCTAGGTAAACAGAACGTGCTGGTCTACATGTCGTTCGGTTCCTTCGACTTGCTCTTCTCGATCGACGGCTCACATGTGCAAAATAACACCCATGCATTAATTAACAGTCTTATATAATGTCAGTTACGTCATCGTAACGTTCGCTCACGTGACTAGCAGCCGTATTAGTCTACTGAAACAAAAGGAAGAATTTGCATAAAAATAGACTTTTTTTCCTCCAACGTGGCTACTGTTGCTTTGTTTTCTCTAAAATAGCCGCCGGGGCATCAAAGTTAACATTTTCAAGTGAAAACCAGGAGGGAATAATTTGACTTTCGAAATAATTGTGAAATTATCTAAATTTATGGTTCTTCAGCATTCAAAGCCATATCAAATTATTTTATCTTGATTTTTAAGGTTGCTATTAAAAAAACTTTTTATGTGAGATCAGCTGGTATCTCAGTCCAGAGTTCAGCGCCAATTTGAGAAAAAAAAAAGCATTCTTATGCAATTCATAATCTAGTGTTTTTTTGCGTGTAAAAATTATTAGAGGTAAAGAATCATGTTTTTTTATGTTTTTGTTTTTTTTTGTTTTTTTTTATGAATAGCAGAGGTATGGGCAAATAGATGTAAGATACTTGAGAGAGGTAACCATTCCTGACGTTATACGTACGTGGTTGTTATCTAAGGACCTCCTATCGTTACTTGTGTTGCCAGAGCCACCAGTACCGCTGCCGCTGCCATAACTGCTACTGCTAGAGGTGGACTGCTTTTGGTCATACTCCCAAGATCACACCTATAGCGACCACTGTCTTCCTTTTGATTCTTTGAAATGACTATTCTAACATACGTGGGCCTTTACCTTGCTTACAGGGGACTGCGGTTTTGAAAGAGGATTTTGCAAGTGGAAAAACTGGCGAAATAAAGTTGAGGACCAGTTTGATTGGAAGATAGGAAGACTGGTAGATGCACCCTATTTTGGAAATGCACTAAGGCAGCCTATGGGTAAGAGCAAGGCATGCTTTAGTAATTTTACTCAACTAAAAGCAGCTCAAGTACAAATTTGATCTCATTCGCACTCAGGGAGTTTCATCTTCTTCAAGAAGCCTCGATCCCGTGCTGAATACATGAGCAGCGGCGTACTGCACAGCGGTTTCTTCAATGGTTCGTGTTGCCTGAGATTCTTCTATCTGATGAATACTGGCGGGTATTTGAGAGTGTTCATAAAAGAGGCCGAGTCAAACAGAAGAAACCCGTTCGTCCTGATTTGGCAAAAAGCGGGTCGACAGGGCAATTGGTGGAGAAAGATGGAAACATTTATCACAGGCACTAATAAACCATACAAGGTTAGATAATCTATTGCCGCTTTCAGTGTTAATCAGCAACGCATTGCTCTATTCTCGTGGCACATGGCAGTTAGGGATACATATACGGTGCTATCCGCCCAAAATTACACAGTTTTAACCCTGAACACTGGAATTTTTTTCGAACTTTCGCCCCCAAAAGTATCGATTTCCTTTGACAACACAAAGCAAATGTTCCGCCTCGTAAGTGTCACTATGTTAGTTTTACCCGAAAGACGCCAGAACACGATACCAGTAGCAACAAGACTGACTTGGTCGTTTGTGATAAGTGCAGGGATAATTTTTTGTTTCAGATTTATATTGAAGGAATCAAAACTCCACAGCTGACAGGAATTTTGGCTGTGGACGAAGTGTGTGTTGCTCATGATCAAGGAGTACCTTGTGGTTGTAAGTACAGCACAATAGTCTAACGGAAAAAAACAACAACAACAAACCTTTCTGGACATGAATTACAGGCGGGGTTTCTACAAACAGTTTCCAAAAAATGCAAAGACTGAATAGTATTAACATAAAGGGTGAGCTTTTGACCTTTTGTGGCTGTGCGAATCATATTGTAGTATTTATTGTTTAGAAATTTAGTGCTAACATATTTTTCCCTTAACAACAGAAAACGTCGGGTGACGAAACACCTTGGCGAGTGACTTGCAAAGGAACACACGAATGACGGGGCCGGGGCGCGGGAAAAAAAAAACCGAGGATGTTTCGAAGTTAGAGTCAATCGTGTCTATGGAAGTGAATTCTCAAGCAACAAGACAATGGGCACGGCATACAAAATTTAAACTGCGTGGGCCACGATTTTCTCACCAGCGTTTTTCAAGGGGAACCTAGGCACGTCAAGTTCATCAAACAATGGTGCAACGATTCAGATTGATCGATTTTAAGTCAGCGACAAATGAAAACAAAATAACTCTGCCTTTAACCTCGTTCCGGACCCCGTGATAGCACCAGCGTATAGTGTCTCCCCATTTCATGAGTTAGCTCAAATCACAGCGTTCAAGGTCATCCACTTAATCACGTTTTCATCCCTCAAAGTTCTAACAGACTCGACAATCTTCAAACCTTTTCAGCTGATTTCTTTAAGTTTTTTTGAAAGAGCCTGCTAAGTAGCTTACATTTGGACAAGAATCAGGAACTAAGTTCTCTAAGTAAACGCCGGCTAGCTTAAATATTGTACATCTCTTATCGTGGTCACGGTTGTTTCTCAAACAAACCTCTCTACAACAAATAAGTTACTGAAGGCAATCAACAATGCTATCACTGTGCTCATCCCCACATTATCCTTTAAGGTTATAGAATACTCGTTGCATACGATTTATTTAACACACCAAGTGCAATAACTTGGTGCACTGCTAACTACAATCAAACCCGCTTTGTTTCAGGCACTTTCCACAAGTGGACACCCATTTTCTCAATCTTTTTTAGCGCATATTCACAGCATTTCCGGGTCTCCAAAAAACTGTTCTAAACGGTCGATTGAAATGTAGTGCCTCGGGTGACCACATACGGAATTGTGGCTGAGCCTTGACCAACAGTTTGTTCCTCTATGTTCCGTTATTTAAGGCTGAACGCGGTCTCACAAATGTTGTTAAGTTATTGTCTTGTGTTAAACTACCAGACAAAGTTGTAAACAGGAATTATCAGTATTATGGGCAAAAGAGTATGGCGTTATGATACTAATTTTTATATTTTTAAAGACACATACACAAGGGCGTGGTGGTTAGACCTGTTACGTGATGTCCTTCAAAATTGAGAGCTAAGGTTGTTACGCAAATTAATTGTTTTAGTGCCTTTCCAGTCACTTTTCATCCCCCTAAGTAATTTCTAAAACACTGGTTGTTACATTATAGTGTCAACAATTGATAACGAGCTTAACGGCTTAGCACAACTTATGTTTTACGAGTTGATCTGAGGTCATTTCTACGCAAAGTAACTAAATACATTTGGTGTAGAAAACGCGATCAACTACTATACATTAAATAGAAAAGCGTTAACCTGCACAAATGTTTGCAAAAAATATTCTATATATATATCGTGTAAATGAATGAATAATTCATTCATTTGACCTGTATAAAGAACGTTAAAAAGTTCCAACACGTACAAATAACAATCTACTCTTGACCAGCATTTGTTTACCAAAAGCACATTTAACTCGGCAACTGAATCATCTGATCTTTTATGATCAAAGACTATAAATGCGGAAGCGAAAACGCTATGTATAGATAAATTCTTCATGAAATCATATAATAATGTTATATATACGTATAAATCTATTTGTAATGGAAGAAAGAACTATCGAACTAGAGGATGTATTGATCGGGCTGGCAACCACATGTTGTTAAAGACCTGTGTAAACGCTGGCTAAGAGGGACACTTTACACTGCTGGGCCCACCATGTTGGGTCACCTCTGGTTACTGTGTGTGATGTTGTTGGCAATTGTTGGATGCTATTAGGCGAAGCTTGAAACGCAGCAAACTTTGGAGACCATTAGTCCCAACATTTCTTCGGCATTTTGGTCAATGAAGCCTAACCCACAACAGAACGACAACAAAACCTCACTGTCCCTCGCACGCGCAACGCATATATATGGAACATTTCTAACGCGGAATTAAACATTGCGGGAAATTCTTGGAGCTGTTTGCAAAGTGTCCGCACAACACTTCCCAACGACTGACAACAACATTGGGTTGTTTGGGACGTTTGTTGAAAGCATTTATGCAGGCCTCCTCAACAGAATAACGCAGAACCGAATGGTTGTTTCTTGAAGTACAATTTGATTGAAGCCGGAATGCTACAATCGTACATAGTGATATACTGACATTTATCTGACAAAACTCATCTGAGCATGGCTAGCGCTGCCAAATCATTGTGGAAATCTCCGACACTTTTATCAGTCGCTACTCTAGAATGATAAAACGAAATCCGCCATTTCGGAGCAGTCCATGCGTACCTTTAAAAAAAAAACTGTGTGACTGGATAAACACACAATGGCGTACAAAGAATATACTTCTCGATATTTGATATCAAATTGCCTTAGTCAGCACTAACGTTTATCAATTAAGCATTCTATTCTTGATTATCAAGCATTCTGTAGATATGAATGTATTTTGCTATTTACAGATATTATCTTTCCATGCGCAGATATTGTGGCCTGTTTCGCCATAAGTCAAGGTGTTCTCGTTTCGTCTTTTTTCAATAGATGTCCGGAATTTTTCATGTTTAAAACTGAAGGATTTGTCGCGAATACACGCGCTTGGCAAACGAGCTATTGTGAACTGATCCACGGTGTGATTTAAAAGACATTCAATGTCCTGCAACTTCGACCTAATGGTGCATAAAAGACTGAAAATCAGTTGCGGAGGAAAACAAGAAAAGATGAAATGTCATTGCCGAAATCGTGTCCATCGTTTTCTGAAGAGAAGTAAACTGAAATTTTAACAAGGTTTTAGATATGAACACTGTTTTGAAGTGGTTGACTGAAACACTTTTTTCTTACGCTCTCCGAACTGTTAAAACAGATGCTAAACACAACAGACAGTGTAACTACAATTATGTCTGCACTTCATGGAGTATTCTTCATCTGGACTCGTTGACCTCATCGATGCCTTCGGAGCTCTGAACTACAATCGCCCAAAATAGCGCGACCTACAATGGTTCAGTGTAGTGGCGGATGCTCTTTCAACTTTATCTATCCTGTTTCATGGTTTGCGCCATCCACTGAATGTACTTGTTCACATTCGTGTACACCCCATACTTGTGTGGTAACGCACATCTCTCGCCCCAGCTGACAATACCGGCAAGAACCCAGCGGCCATCTGAAATTGGACAGGCCAGCGGTCCTCCACTGTCGTAGTAGCATGCGTCAGTTCCTCCCTCTTTGTATCCGGCACAAAGGAAGTTTGGTCCTATTGTTCCATTGTACGAGCTAGGGAGGGCGGAAATAGTTAAGAATGAGTTATAAATGACCACAGACACGATCCTGTCTCATTTGTAAAGGCGCTCCAAGCATTTTACTAGGAGCCTGTGATAACCACTTGCGTTAACCGGTATGCTTTTAATTTGGCGTATCAAGACTGAGCCGTTTTGCTCTCTGGAGAACGCCTCTTCTCAGTGTTCACAGATCTGAGTTATAAACACAAGGGAATGCATGAGATCTAAACTTTTTGTGCTTCCCAAAATTTTATTGTCGACGGTACGGCGCACAATTATGTTTAGGACACTGATAAACAACCATTCAGCTTACTACTTATCGTCAATTGAAATTTACAGAGCCAATCACGCGATGAAGGAAATCCACCTTTCAGCCAATCACAAATCAAAGTAATTCACGACTTGGTTTTACCAGCCAATCAGGGCGCAAAGAAAGTAAACGCAGCCGGCGCCAAGCGCGGGAAAACGAGAGTGGTGAAGTCGCAATTGGTTAATTTTCGTTTTGCATCTGATTGGTTGAGAAAGATCCCGCTAGTTTTTTTATCCAAGCATAGAGCAAATAAAAACGAAAGCAATGACGTAATTACTTTCGACACTCAATCGAAAACTGCGTCAATAACATGTAGTATAGCATCCGTGAAATTCCGGCTCTTGTGCCATTTGTTGTTGTTGTTGTCGCTCTTACCGTATTTTCACGCCATCTGCGATCGATTAGTGAACAGACGCACAGCAACTGCAATCTATTTCTTAGGCAACGCATATAACGTACTCGTTTATAAGAACTGACCTCTCAGAATTGCAGACCCGTTTAGAAACCAAATCTATCCAAGCCTCCCTCAATACATGTGATGAATTTCCTTTCCATGACGTGTGTCCCCAGCCGGTGACAATGCAGCGTTTGCCGGGATTGAAGAATGAAAAGCTGTCTGGCTGGCAGATCTGGTTGATGTGGCGACCAAACTGTAATGAAGTGGGCAGCCTCACTAAGGCTGAGAAGCGATAGTTGAAAGTGCGGATTAGAGAGCTGGATTTTTGGTAAAATGGTATACTGTTTTGGAAGGTTTTTCATTGTTTGTGTCGTGGGCGTTTTCATTACATGGGTATTGCATTGCACACGATAGTGCAAGTCTTTCAATTTGAAAATATACGTTTTCAATTATGATGGTGGAGAACGAAACTCTTCTTTATGCCACCTTAAATCGCTATTAAATGACAGGAAGAGCCCTTCATATACTTCGAGGTAAACGACATAATGCCATACCTATGTCATTATCTCCGGGATGAGAGCTGTTGCTTGGTTGGTAATCTGGGTGAATAATTATTTGTCTGACCGCAAGCTTCCTCTCATTCTCTGATGTTGTACTGAATGAATGTTCCCCAATCCGAACATCCCAGTCTGCAGTATTTTTGGAAGTCTTATCACCTATGATGTATAAATCAAAAATCACAAACCTATCGGAACGAAGAAATAAGAGTCTTCTTTCGATAACATAACTGGTCAAATGATCATTTTCTTTTCTACGCAGTTGTGGCAGGTCGTGTTAAAAAGGAAAAGGCGCACGTAGTTTTCCTTTTACCCTTGGTATACGAAGGCAAGACGTTAACTGGTCACTAACTGAAACCAAACTCTCAATTCGTCCCCATTTCAGTTGAGTGTCGTTAAAGCAAAAGCAAAGTAATTACACAGCCAATTATATACGCCTTTCAGCCAACCACAAATCGAAGTAATTCACGAATTGCCGGGTTTACTGGCCAATCAGATCGCACAGCAAGTGAACGCGACCAGCACCAAGGGCAGGAAAACGAGAGTAACGAAGTCGCAATTGGTTTTAGTTTTGCATCTGACTGGTTGAAATAAAAGTGGGCGCATTTTTTTTTTAATCTAATCACAGAGCAAACCAAAAATAAAACCAAAGCAATCACTTAATTACTTTCGACACATAATTGAAAAGTGCTCTAAAGATCTCAAGGGACATACTTTTGCAGGAACTCAATACGTCCGGAGTCATATGCTGTTTTTGTCTTGACGTAAAAAGAAAAAGTTTAAGTTCGTTTGATATGATCATTTCATTAAGAAGCGAAAAAAGAAAACATCCATTGGTTATTTGTCTATTTGCACCAGTGCTTCACCATTTCAATCAAATTCCTAATAGAGTAATTAACTTACTGAAGCAATGTGCAGCAGTGATGACCCAGGATGGTTTAATGATGGATCCACCGCAGCCGAGTTTTGTTCGGTTGAAGAAAAGAGCAACCATCCATGGCCATGAATTGGGGACACTCTCAAAACCACCAACAATTCTTCGCGATCGTCGTATGTTGGGATAGGGGTACAATTTGTTGCGCCTTCCGCAGTCCCTTGGAACTAAAGAAAACAATCCTAAGATTAGTTAGACAGCTAGTCAGTGATGCTATATGTCAGTAACTCTGCAACGTTCATTATATGGGTAAGCCAAGAACTCGGCTCTACAGGAAACATAATGACCCTATATTTTTATGACCAGACGAGGCTATGGCTGTAGCACTATTGATACGATGCTAGTCCTTCGTAGGTCTGTCGACGATAGCCTTTTGCCATTAAGCATACACATCATTGTTGCTTTGGTTCCTGTATCAAGGAAACAGATGCCGGCATGTTTCCAACACAATTTTAACCCAACCGGGAGGCCATGAGTAATGACACAGATTTTCAGAAAGCACCCGAGCCACTCTTGCCACTGAATCTATTTGATGGATTGTGCAGTCGTACTAACCGGTTTTGCAATCGGGTTTCTTTTGCCTCGATTTTGTTCCTGGAATCTTTCTCCCTTCCCCGTCCACGCACCAGCAGTATTTGGTTCGTTTATGGCATTGTATCACTCTGAACTCGCCGTCTGCCCTACATCTAGGAACGAAAGCACCTGGGCGCGTTTTCCTTTTCAAGAGTCTGCGTTCACGTACTCTTTCACAGGGCGTCTTTTTGTGAGGTGCATCTTCCTCTGAAAAAATGAAAAAACAAATCATCACATTTATAACCCATGTTCAGTGCATCTAAAAGTGTCTATTTATGAAAAAGTGGAAGTAGCTCAGGACTTCCTAATGTCAGCCAACTTGGTACTGACGTTTTAAATGAGTTTTCAAAAAGCTCGCCATCAAAATAAATGACGTTGGAATTCTATCTGTGATGAGTGAAGGATAAAAGCCAGTCGTGCTCTTTGTCATGCTGCAGATGATCTCAAAGAAACGTTGTAACCCTAGTGTGAAATTTTAGTTAAAAAATGTCCTGTAAGCGTCTACGAGGTTCTCGTTTTACAACTCATCATTGTTAAAACTACCTATTTCCTCGTCTTCCATATCAGAAAACTGTCCAGTTCTCCTTTGCTTTGCCACCAGTGATTGTCGAGCACTCGGTTCACTAACTTTGATGGTGGCATCAAGGTCCTGAATCTTTCTGCCTTTCCTGTCAACCCTCCAGCACTTTAACACGGGATTTATCGTGCACTGAATCTCCCTGAAGCTTCCATCCGCCTTGCATATGGGTGTGAAAGTGCTTCTTGATAACGACGCCTCGATCTTTTGCAGCTGACACAAGGTGTAATTCACTACAACATGGGGACAACAAATGAAATTAAGAAATCCATCCAATTAGCCGGTTTACCCAGGGAATAACCGTGGAGGATCCGGGTTAGCTTAGTGCAAACACTTTAGCCAGCTATGTCAGGTTGAAGCTTGCTTACTAAGTCCGTGTATTACAAGTAGCTACTTTAGGACATCCCGCTCTGTATGGGCCTCTGTTGATCATCGACCTCTTGCACACACACGTTTGAAAGAAAGCAATACATTTATTTGTTTATGTCATGTTCAGTACTGGAGGGATTTACCGCGATGATGCTTACCACATGTTCGCCAGCAGCCTTTTTTGCAACAGTACTGCCATTTTTGGCAATGCGAGTCGGATAAGCAGTCAATTTTGCACGTGCCATTTTTTGGATGAACCGAGGATGGGCAAAAATCTGCAAAGAAAAGTAATAGTACAGTCATCACGCTCGTGTGAAAGGTCGGACAATTTTCTGAGTTTTTGCTGATTGATCAATAAGTGGACGTATGCCAAATGATGACGTATATATTTCTTGGGTCCATAGATGACCTTGTACTCAAGTACCCAGCTTTACAACTTCGCAGTTTCGGAAGGGTCCGGGACACCGAAAAAAGTCAAGTATGAATGAGACGTTTGCTCTTGTTAGAATCTGCCGGCGACTTTTTTGTCACCTGTCATCTTGACAGGGATGAATTCTTGTATAATCCTTGAGCATAATTGTTTGACATGTAAAGAAAGCATAGAACGAATACTATCTTACGGTATTTATAGTTTGTTTTTGCTATTTCTAGTTTAACGTTTTAGTGAAAGGGTGCAATACTTACGAACTGTGAATGGCTACGCCAGAAATCTTTGTTGTGACCATTCCAACAAATTAAAATTTAAGCATGGGCGGTACTCATGCCTTAATTATGTTCGAGTTTAGAGGCTGCGCATGACACTCACAGTCATGCGCAAAAGCCTGCGTTCTGGGGGCAATATCGAGTGTGATTGAAACCATAATAGTCTCTTTTTACAGTTCGTAGGAACTTGTCTTATAAATTCTGTCTTTTTTACGTTTGGTCAAGTACTGAAAATGTGACAGGATCTTCTCTAGCAGCACTCTTGCACTGAGTGTAGTCTCGTTTGCCAAAGTTTGATGGAGACTTATGGTGTAAGCAAAGCAACGCCATAATCCTTCTGAGTAATTGTCAACGTGGAAATACCATTAATTTTAGATGTGGTAATCTCGTAGGTTCTTGGAAAATGGCATATAGATTGAAACAAACGTGGCAAAAACAAGTAAATGAAAACATAGAGAAAAACAATTAAAAAACACGGGTGAATAAACGCTAAATAGTGATATTGGTCATTTTGTTATTGATCAGTTATCATAATCATAACTAGAGATATTGTTATGATTGTTTTATTTTATTTTTAATTCGGCAATTTGAGCCCTTAATGGTGAGCAGAACTGTTCTTTACCGGATATAAAAACAAATACACAGAAATGACGTCTACGGTCCAATAAAAATGACTGAGCGGTTTTTGCTTGATTTATCTCCGAAAATACCGAGATATTTTGATTCAAGCAATTCAGACAAAGGGACACTATCGCGGGAATATTAATAGAAAGCTAACAAAACAATTGACAAAAGTGACTCGATATTTTCTCCCTGTGCAAGATCAAGGACCAAAAACTAGGCTGCAAAAACGAAAAAAGTTTTTCAAGTTGAGGAAACCTTAAAGGCAGTTCAGCTAAGTTAATTCCACGGAATATTATTTTTGATCTTAGAGGTGGTCCATTATACACCTTTAACTGTTTTTATCAGCACAGCTCCGGCAGATGACCGACCAAGCAATTTATTGTGTATCATCAATTAATTACGTAGTAGGTTATCACCATGGGTGACTAAAAACAGGCATTGAACGTGATCGCAGCGTTTTATGACACTTCTTGGTCTTAGAAGTCTTTCTTTCAAAACTGTTACGGGTCTAGGTACGCACAGATCTAAACTGTTAATAAATCATATTTTGCTGACACTACCATCAAGGATTAACAGCACAACCATTTATGAAAAAAAAAGTCTTAGAAAGGCTTTGTTTGTATGGCTATTCCACTTGCCAGTTTTTCACTTCAGGAATTCGAAAAACAACATGGCTTATATTGCAAGCATAGTTAGCCAAAAAATCATACATAGAATATACAGAATACAACAGAACAGAAAGACAAGTTGTTTTTCAAACCGTTGGGTCTATTTAATCTATTCCTGGCATATATGTTTTTGGGGGAGGCGAAACCAATTGTGGTGATTGTACGCATTCAGGCATCCTATTGATGGACAGTTACAGTCTTCAGATATTGATGGACAGTTACAGTCTTCAGATATTTGCTCAAGCACCGATCATTAATAGTCCGTCAACGTGCAATAACTAAATGACTAAGGGACAGGTAAAAACGTATAGGGGGGAGGCGGAGCAACTGGAAATGTGGCAGATAAAAAACACATGACCCACCCCTTACGTTTGGCACAAAAGCATGTAAAAATTAAAAAAAGGTTTATTTAACAATGTGCCTATTCTTGTTTAAAATAGGATGACCCACCCCCAATGGGTCGCTGAAAATTGAACGATCCACCCCTTGCTAAGGGCTCAAAAACTGGTGACCCACCCCCTTTCTGCTCCCCCCCCCCCCTATAGTTTTTGACCAGTCCCTAAACTGAAACGATCATTTTTCCTGGCAAAAGTTTCATATCTTTTATTGAGTACAAAATCGGTCTTTAATATATCTGTAACATAACATAACAAAGTGAAGGGGCAGTTACACTAGATAATTTCTCTTGCAACTTGTCTCGCAATTTTGTTGACTCAGAAGTTCCCACACTGGGAGACAAGCTGCTCGACGTGTCTGGGAAACGTTTCGGGCAACTTGTCTCGCTTTTTGGGATCACATGAGGTCAAAGGGGCATTTTCATTGGTTAATGCGCAAAACGTTGCGACAGAGGTTGCAGGATATATATTACAATGCACAATTTAAAAGACCAGTCATTCAGAATAAATGGCTGGTATTTTTAGAAATGGCTTTTCGGGCCCGAAAAGTAACGAGGGCTTTTGCACCAGATGATTCTCTAAGCGGGATTAATGTTTGACACACCGCGTGAATCCCCTTCCGAGGGCACTGTTTTCATAAATAGTGATAATGGAAAGTGAATGAATTTTGATCCGAAATCGGGGACAACTGTCACGTACTGAAATGTTTGCAACTCGCAGGAAACTGGAATTTTAAAAATGAAAGAACGGAGAATCGAAGGCCCGGTGCCTCCAACTTTTGATGAAAGGAATGTAAAAATTGGCTAATGTATTGTTCTCGTGACTCCAAGAAACACGAAGATTCCATTATTCTCCGGGTAGCAGGAACTATATTGCCGCTGACACCCGATAATGTATCATTTATCTTCTTAAATTGAATGGGTACTTGAAAATCAGTGACAGTTTACAAACCAACTACTTATCTTAGCACTACGACGCTACAAGTGGCCATAGCGGTGCTTATTCGTTATCGCCGGGCTGGTCATGACAATTTGTTCAGTGCGGACATGTAATATACGTATCTACTTAAGCAGTCATGATGTATTTTATATAAGGTGACGAGTAACCCGAAACGTTAACTCCGCCTGTAAAAACGTGCGATATTCAAGTATTGGTTCAAAGCATTTTTTTAGCTCTAATTTGTCAAGTCATTCAAGACTACGTGGTTACCATCGAAATATAAGATAACATTTTGCAAAAAAAAAAAAAAAGGCAAACTATACGAAACATGCCAGGAATCGTGCGGTGACGTCATGGCCGTATCTTACTACTATTTAAGTCTTAATAGCGTCATATTGGGCGACCAGAGAAAGAATTTCAGGAATGTCACTGACGACGCAAATAGCGCTTGTTGATGCACTTTGTGGTAAACTTCAAGTATGACCTAGTTTAAGCTGTTTATCTGTTGTGGTTTCGTTCCTCTTGGGTTTTAAAGTCGACCACCAACCTTAGTCATTGACCCCAATAACGTAAGAGATTTGTTTTCCTCCTCGTTTCAGCTGCGCACTTCCGGTAGCCGTCTTGAAGTTGAAATTGTCACGAGAACATGTTTCTTCGAGTTCTTTCCCTTGAACGGTCGCAAGTAACTCAGACACACGAATTGCGTAGCTCATAATGCGTTCCGTTACGAAGGTAGCGTTGCTCAGTATAGTCCACTGAGTGAGAGACATTCAGCAACCAGTTGAGTCAAAAGCTATGGTCCCTTTACGCAGGATGGTAAGCAGCACCAGATTAAAGAATTTCGTTGATGAAACTTTCAGTTTCGTGATTTTACTTACGAATTTCCGCAGTGCTTGAGTGTTTTGAAGGGCCATTCGCCCGAAGCTTTGACATCAATCATGCATTTCATTTTGAATATTACAAGTTACATCTGTTGAGTAGAGAACAATAAGTAATCCTCCAGAGAGGAGTGTGCACTTTAATTTTACCCTTGTTACGAGCAAAAATGAAAAATTCAGTAAAACACGGCATACCGAATAGTGCACGTTATTCGTCCTGAAATGCAAATCTTATACATATATATTACAGCAAATCAGTCACTCAGCATTGAACCCATCATTTTCGAATTACATTTTTTCTATTAAAAAACTTATAGCTGCACCGAGAGGGCATTACAGTATGATTTCTTCATAGTTAGTATTCTTCTTTTCAATTTCTCTTCGGTTGTGTCCTTATCAAGGCTGTTGTCGAAAATGGCGGTGAAGACGTCTACCAGGCTAGAAATTTAGAAGCCAGTTATGTTAAGAGCCTAAACCATAAAACCGGTTAAGTGTAACTGCAGTAAAAGTGTAGGTGACCATGCGGTTTCCATGGTTAGTAATACAATTACCGAGATCTTGTTAGGAAATGTTCAGCCTTGTTCATATAAATTTTGTTGGGTTAACAAAAAAGGAGGGACACAAAGTAACAAGAACGCCTTAACGTAAACGCTGGTGCAACACTGTTTCTTCAATCTATAGCCTGGAATTCCCACCGAAAGTGTCATACGCTTTCGATACCACAAATAAAGATTTTCATCCCAAAATTTGTTTAGCCAAAAATTCATCTAAATTACTTTGCGGTAAGGGTCGACACTCACTATAATTAATTACAAGTATCTGGGTATTTGAGTGGTTTGTTTGTCGGAGTTTCATAAACAAGTAAGGATGCCATGAACCTCACTTAGTAATAAAATGCTTCTGGCCCAGGGAATGGACGATCAAATCCCCTTTTAACAAGGTTTATCGAAAAAGTAGAAATTCTTTATTGCCGAACTCATCCAAAGTCTGGAGAAAGCTTTCAGGCCTGTGGTTCCAAGGCATTTTCAAGTTAGACTGGGGTTAGCTTCGGGCATTTTTGCTGCCTTATTTCGGTAATCTCGCAGCGACAGTGCAGTATTTAATTTCACCCAAGAAATTTTTTTTTTGTTTTGGTCAGTGTTGAGCCAATTTTTGACACTGTGTGACGGTCTTGTTTCTTATTGTTTGCTGTATTGTGACACACGACAGCTCTCAATGTCCCCTATATCTATTCCCATAAATTATTGTTCAGCAAAATCGGGTGGTGAGCTAAAGTCGATATGGAACTGACTCAACCCAACGCAGTCTGTGGCTTTATCATACTTAAGTTGTCAATAAATGTCGCTAATAGTTATTGCTAAAAACGATTCCAGAAATAAAATGTCCTTCGAGAAATACACGAACAGTTTACTCAGCAGTATTAATTAAATATTGCTGTGACTGTAACTTATATCCAGTTTGTAGAGTTTCCAGTTTGGCTGTGATTTTTCTTTTCCGTTTTGCATCAGTTTATTTTTAATGTTGATAACACCAGACTGACTGAATTAATTACTGGCTATACACTTCGCTTTTGCGGCAGTAGATGTGTTTAAAAAACACAAACACTTGGCAATTAATATTATTCATAACACGTTCTAACTAAGATTCAAATATAGAAGAAAACAACAAAACATCAGTTTTACGCAAGTTTCCACAAACTATATATAATCTAAACAGAGCATCCGACGCATAAAAACTTTAACTATTGTAAGATATACAAGCTAACACTATCTTTGTTATATACCAGAAAGCAAAAAGAGGTTTCTTTCTTGTGGTTTCTATGTGGTGAGAACATGTGCAAATACTGAGCGAGTTTTCATTTCGAATGACCCAGCTTCCATGTTTCTTATAATAAGTCAAAAACATTTAATAATGCTAACATCGAGCTGTTTGATAAGGAATTTTCAAATTGTTAAACATCGCCGTGTTACCGAAGAAACGATGTCACTAAATTTGCTTCCTTTAGTGGAAATGGAAACAAAATTGCAGACGATATCTGCCAGGCATTATGGAGACCCCACTTGTGTGCTCCCGGTTTGCAAGAATAAAACTTCTTACTCCATGCCTGCGGAATAGTTTGGATATTCAACTTGGGAAAGCGGTATTTGCATGTTCGGAGATTAAATTGGGTCAGTATTGACTGAATTTCGTAGCAAAACAGTACGACTAATAACTTTCATACTGTGAATAATTGTCCTTTTCGTAAACTCCGTTGAAATACGTTAACTTTCTTGGAATATGGTACTCTTTTTAACAATAACAAACGCTGTCCACTGTAGTTCGGAGAAGGAAATTTAGCAACTAAAGGCTGTCGACACAAAAGATTTACATAGAGGTCCGAAACCGACGATTGAAAAACACTAAGAAAAAAGAAACTCCTTTCTTTGTCTATTGGACCTGGGACATCGGTACGTATGCTGAAGAAATTGAGTAAATTTGGAAACACCTTACTTGGCCACGTACGGAGCTTGTGCCCCTTCATTCACTGGCTCAGTTACAAAAACTGACAAAGCCAAAACTGCGCCTAAACGTGATTACACACTAAGCCAATCTTTGTAGAACGTAACATTCTGAAGAAGAACTAATATATACCTCTTTGCGACTTCCGCTTGTTTTGCTCTCATAGACGAAGTAGGTTTGGCGGCACGAAAGAGTGCCGAGGCCGGATGAAGTCAGGGTTTTTTTTCAATATTTCCCGGATCATGAGAATCTTCCGGATGTGCTCACTATATGTTCTGCTGTTGACACGAATAGTGAATTCCTAATCGACCGCTTTTATGAAGTAACCAAACCAAAATCTATGGCCAATAGATGTACATTACGAACAAAAGGGCATAGAAAAATATGACCGCCTAAATCATACACGAAAGTAGAGAACAGTGAGGGTTACGTGATTATGGAAATAACTAGTCTTGAAGGAAAATTTTCAGCACTGAAATGATAGTGTTTAGCGAAGGCACTTTCAACTTTTTGAGTGATAAAGAGACACTCATTAACAAAGGTGGAATGTACAAGAGGCCCTTAAATTAACACGTTGGTGCTCAGGATTTGACCACAAGATTCAATAGGTCTGAGCACAAGATTCAATGGTACAAGATTGGTCAAATCTCAATGGTTTGACTAAGTGACTAGTTCGATAACGCCGTTGGAAAGAAAAATTGTTATAACCGCTTCAAATTTTCGTTCAGTTTGCTTTCGTTCACGACTAGTTCGGCGTTGTTTGAGCCGATTCTCCGTTGTTTTCTCCCCCCTAGTTCTAAGAACAGCGTCTCACATCACTTTCAGTCAAATTTGAATCTTTGACTCGGGCATTAGTTTGTCACCACAAGGTCACAGGAAGTTTGAGTAGAGTTGGTATAGTCTGGGGTGTGATGGGTTTTCATGGGGAGATGCCGCAGATGGCTCCCCTTTGTATTTGATTTTTGTGTTTTTTCCGTGAAGAGTACACCTCATTTAGCCATTTCTTTCTCTTGTGATAAATTTGCTGTGCCACCAGTAGTTGTCAGTTATGTTTCCAAAAAGCAAACACAGAATTGGTCGTACGGCAGCTCCTTCCTTTATTTTTAACCCTTTTTATATTCCCAGGCCAAAATCTTTGTAGAACGCTGAGCTGTCAGTGTAATGCAAATCCGGCTGCCAGTGTGCCAGGTGCGCTCATTACATTCGTAATCTTCATTGCCGGCGGCAAAATTTACTTATTCGTATTCCCCTTGACAGCGAGACGTTCATAGCAAGATGTACGCGCTCTAGCTGTGTGAATCGCTAAGAGTAGAAAACTTGTTTGCAACACGTCAGAAACAGAAGGCGTTGTTAGTATGATGGCAATGTGTAAGGAGCGATAACTAGCCCTAAGGTCGCGTTCGATTTGATAAGAATAAATTGTGATTTGCGGAGGTTTACCTAAGAGAAATGTCTAGTACGTGATATACAAAGTGATCGGTGCTCCGTCGTAAACTGTGCTTTTTCCTTTGGACAACGTAACATCACGCAATCTGACAGCAATACTCCTGGGATATTTTTTCCCGCGAGCAATGAAATATAAGACTGCTTTAATTTCTTGGAGGCTAAAATTTTCTCAATACCTTGATTACTTTAAACTTGGGAGTTTACAATTATGACTAAAAAAACACAAAATCACAGAAAAGGAGCGCAACATATTGTACTATAACTGTTTTTGCAAGTGAATTCCGTAGCTCTCTTGTGGCTCAAATATGACAACAAAAGATAAGACACCAAAATTAATATCACACTGATTGTATCTCATCCAACTAATTTTTCCAACTAATAAAATTAGTTGCACGGATAACATTGCTTGCTGAGATTTACAAAGTGGCAAAATCCAGTCTCCAAATCAATACTCGTGAATTTCGTAAGACACTAGATGCGCATTTTGTCCAATTATCGTGAGGAAATGAAATGGATAGCAAGGGCGTTGAAGTTAGCAACCGTTCTTATCTTTCAACGCTTTTGCTTTTCAATTAATTAAAAGAAAAAAAGACAACTCAAACGTATTGAATAAGGATGGATTAAAACTGAACTATAACGAAGTAACCGCAATTTGTTAAGTTGATAAGTGCCTTCACTTTCACAGCTCATTTCGTATATTTTGTGATGATGTTGTATGGAGAACGCACACCGTGGTCAAGTATAACTGATAATTTACCGTTGCCAGTGATCTCACGATATAGAGAATTAAATATCGAGGGACAATATAGAAAGAAGATGAAAAAACTAAAGTCACATACATTTTCCTTCAAACTGTAGAGCAAAAAGGTCTTTTGCGTTAAGCATCTTGACCTAATATAGCGCCACTCCGACATTAGCTCATAGTATTGACCGCCTGAAATGCATGTCCGTTCTTCTCGGTTTCATCTCTATAATAAATTTCTTCACTTCGCTGCTTTGAGCCGATATTTCCGGTCCTTAAATGGCTCCCAAAACGTGCGGCGTCACATTTCACTTGGCTGCTCAACCATCACTACATTACCAATGTACAACGTATATATATTGCAATGATCAAATATCGACCTATATTGACGCTGCTATATTTGCGCAATATGTAATCCTCTACTTAAATCCAGCTTGGCAGGAAAAGGATTGAGAACCGCAATACAAAGAACCAACATCGACTGATTAGAATTATGAAAACCGAAAAAAAAAAATAGAACAATTTGATGCAATGGCAATTTACAGACTCTAACGGGCAATATATGCTTCTATTCCAATCTGAAGGCACGGAGGGTGAAAACACGATCGAATTAAATAACGTTCTAACAAGCCCCCCTGTCCGGACTAACTAAGTTATTTTAATTCAAAAATGAAGCGTTTGTGTAAAAGGAATATCGTCATGTCCTTTCCAGCCCTCTGTTAAGGCAAACTAAACAAAACCATCATGATATCTTGTGTCCGTGTGTGTGATTCTATGCGTGTTCCCAGGAAACGCGACACTGCCCGATAAATATGTAGCTGGGGAAAGTTACTTTTGCCTTCTTCAATACAATTCCACAATTTTCAGTTAACCCTGGATCGATCAGTAGCTTACTGCATGAAATTTATTGTCTTTCTTTCTGGCTAAAAGAGGACTGGTTCTCGCAGAATGGAAGGTTACGTGCGTTATGTTGCACCTTTAAAATTAATGCATTGTCTTAGCAAATTGTTTAAATGTGCAACAGAAAATGGAGGTATAATCTAATTCTCTCCTTTGTTGGCGAGAAATTATCTGAGAGCCATAAAGGAAAAGCATCGGGGTTATTGTACTGGAGCAAAGACAATTTAGCAAGATACTTCAGTGATTTTAGTAATTATGAACAAGGAGAATGGTCGTGCGTCACTTCGAAGCAATTCCAGTAATCAGTTAACATAACATAGGCGTGGGAGGCTATTTTTTGTATAAAATATCAATGTAAGAGTGCCATAATTACTACAGTGTGTTATTTAAAGTGACAACGACGATACATGTGACTGTACAATAAGGCAGGAAAAGTCCGTCTTGAGTAAGGTTATTCGGCGGTACGTGGACTGTTAAACTGAAAAGATGAACACTGAATACTTGGGACGGCAGTTCAAGTCCTGGACTTCTAATTTTCGCCTCTGGCTTCTCCGTCGTATGCAGTCTAATGCATGAGCAATGGATGGGAAAATGCCGCATGTACGTTAGCACAGCTGACTCGAACATTCAATTTGGAATAAACAGACCATAAAATGGAGAGACAATTTACGAGACTCGTCGTTGTCGGCCGATGGTACAAATTAAACAGTTTTCAAACCATGTTTTAGCATTTAATTTAATTGTATAGGTGATGCATAGGGAATAATGCACTTGAGACTTACCAACACTGCAGGCTGCGAGGCTCGTAAGTAAAAGAAGGCTCTGTATAGCGATAAAACATGTTGTTAGAATCACCAAAATGCGACCCCCAAATGTCTTATTTCAAATAAAATTTTGACTTTGATATCAAATGAGAGCGCATCGCACCTGGAGGACGAACGAAATGGCCCTTCTAAACGTGCGCATTTTTCACCGAGTAACTTCCTTTTCACTGTTTTCGCAAATGATATTGTGCCTTCAAAGGCGCTGTTTTTTTAAGAGGCTCTCTCGGTCATTGACTTATTCTAACGCCGCCAAGCGCGCAAAAATCCATCAGTTTCAGTCTCCTCTTAAAGCACATCTCGACTGCATATTTCTAGATTATTCAAGTCATTATGGCGTATTTATCTGACCAATGACAATTTGGCTTCGAAGGCGTGACAGGTGTAGTCTTGGAATTAATTATTGCATATTCAGGATTTAATCAGTACGAGGCGAATGGTGAATTAATATTTCGCTTAGAGCAAGTGGTTCGTGAAGTCTCTTAACAAATCTTCCAAAGAATTTTGACGCGCAACTTAAAATGCGTCAGTGTGTTTGAAATGCGTAAGGGCGCCGCGTAGTTCGAGTAAAGCAAGTGGGCCTTCGAATATTACTTCGGTAACATATCATAAATTTGAACCAGTTTTAAAGGAAAGGCAAAGACAAGGTAACCAAACTGATATTGCCCGCCTTTCGTCAGACTCGAGATGACGTATTCGCCGGGTCTTCACATATCGCAAGTGTTCGGCTTTATGCGTGTAATAAAGCCACGAAAATCCCATAGTTTGTTTGTCGATACAAATTTATACAATTGCGAATGAAGTCGCCTTCTTACCAGTTAACTGGATGAGTAAAGATTTTCATTATTGCATCAAGAACGAAAAACTTTTGAGTCAAAAATGCAAACCTGGTAAATGTGGTCAAACGCAATAATGTTTCGGCGCATTGTGATTTTGCATGTCCATTGAAAAACCAACGATTATCCTTTGGCGTCGGTGTTAAGGACTTCAAGTCGTCAGATTTCAAAGTAGATGCAAAAAGTCAAAGCTATAGGGCATTTTTTCAAGTGTATAGACTTTGTGTGCAGTTTTAAGTAGTCCCAGATGGCAAGCTTCCAATATATTTACATTTTCATTAACCGCCCCTCAGTCTGGTGTAATGACTTATTAAGAAGCGGTTAAATTCCCATTTTGCAAAGGTTTTGTTAAGTCATGTATTTCGGGAAAAAAAGAAAAGAACAAATAAAATGTGCTGATGAGGCTATTTTCATGTAGCTTCATCGACGCTGTATTTGAGTCCAAAACATTTTGTATCCATTTGCACAAACCTGTTTAAACAAATATCTTCATGATATGGCAACTTTCCTTGCGATGACAAAATAATAATTAAACTCGTTCCTAATTTATTCTTTAGTAGTTTGGCATAAGGAAAAGATAACTGAGAAATTGAAGAATGAGGCTGTGCCTGCTGCAGCTATATTTCACAGCTTTGTCTACTAAGTAAACTTAACTTTACAGAGCTTTACAGGGTGCTGTATACCTAAAAGTTATAGGACCCTATGGAAATTTCCCATAAGTTATTAAACACCCAAATGCTTTGCATGCAATTGTGCAATAAAATGTCACCGGTAAAGGTCTTTTATTTAATAATGCATTGTCGGGCTTTTCCGCTCCCGATATGTTTACTTGTGGGAAGAAGGAGCATTTGAAGTTAACCCAGTCATTTTCTATCAGTTCATCAGGTTGTCCTTAAGTTTTGCAATAGTTTGACAACCCTCTGTGCTTTTTTGATCGTTACTGACAATATTAATGTCCGCAAGAGTCCGATATTCTGGCCATATAGAAGTGATTTTTCCAAGTACCTCTCCAGACATTACAAGAGATAACGCGTTATTCCTTAACTATTCACCGTTTACTGTGTTGAGTGCCCAATATTACAAGGTTTCTTAACGGAACATGGTTAATTTTAGGGAGAGATCAGACTTAGTAGCCGCAGTAGCCGCAGTAGCTGTAGTAGCTGTAGTAGCTGTAGTAGCTGTAGTAGCTGTAGTAGCTGTAGTAGCTGTAGTAGCTGTAGTAGCCGTAGTAGCTGTAGTAGCCGTAGTAACTGTAGTAGCTGTAGTAGCTGTAGTAGCCGTAGTAAAACCAAGTAGCGAACTACTTCGTTTTGTGGTTGGCTGAAACGTGTATTTCCTTTAGAACATGATTGGCTCTGGTTTTACGACAGTTGATTGAAAACCGCTCAATCACTGCAGACGAAAGACCCTTGCCTTGTATAGTCCACAATGGTATTGAGCCTGTGAGCAATTGTAAAAACCGTACGGTCAGCGAACTCTCGCAGTATGATATGTTGAATGAGTTCATCCGTTTCCTGGTCTACCGTGGCCGTGGCTTCATCGAGAACAAGGACTTTGCTTTTACGGAGCAGCGCATGCGCTAAACACACCAACTGATGCTGACTCACACTATGAACAGTTCAAAGTACGTTTTGGAATCAACGAAGTTGACACGGTAAATTAGCCACCGTACAGAAACTCAAAAGCTGAACTTTCAAACGTTAGGCCAGAGACAGGAGATTATGGGTCGTAAGTTGATTAGTCGATGTTCACAAAGGACTGGATCCATTTGGATTCGGCCCCGTGTGAACTAGCCTTGTATTATTGCTGCCATAAACGTCGAAAGTTTGAGGTCATTCGAGGAACCAAAAATGGATTGTCTCAGTTCCGCAATTACTGTTATTGTTGAGGCTTGTGTACCGAAAGTTAGTCACAATATGGTATTTGCTTTCAGAAGTAAACAATGATATGGCAGTAGTTTAAACCGTGTAACATGCTGCGAAACGTCACTGTATCTCAAGTTTCCACCACCTGCACTCACTGGGTGCAAAAGCCCTTGTTCCAGGCTTGACACAAAATTTTTCAAGTGAGTTCATTCAAGGATCTTCCATAGTTCCTCGTCAGGTGACTGTTAAACGGTTCCAAGTTGAGGCGTAGTGTACCGGAGAACAAAAGTAGATCCTACAGAGCACAAAGCTACATTTACTTTGCGACAGAAACTATAATAGCTTTATCGTAGCCATATTAATTTCCATCTATAACAACTATTACCGCAGTTCTTTCCAGATTTAACTTTCTTTACTGCCCGACTAGTTTGTGCACGCCGCACGTGCCTATCTTGGTCCATCACTTGTGGAACCTGAATAGTGAACCTTATTTCCTGCCAGCCTGTTATTGCTTCATTATTGCCTCACTAACTTATGCGCGCTATACGTGCCTATGATTATACCGTTGGGATGGAAAGTAATCTTAGCGATATCAAACATCAATCCCATCTACCATAATCCTCTTAGATCTCTCGAGAATTTATTCCTATTTGCTGCCGCTCTTTAATTACCTTCTTACTTTGTGCACTACTCGTCGCTTGCAAGAGGACCTAAGACGCTAGGTTTTGTCGAGAGAAAATATTTATTTTACCTTCTCTTGCTTTTGTACGAGTGGTACGTGTATCATACAAGCCTTTCTGTTTGCTAAACGAGAACTTGAAAGTGCAAGTAAAGCAAATTCCCAAGAATT
>BLFK01000490.1:847171-852375 GCA_014634185.1 Astreopora myriophthalma
GATTTAATAACGTTTCGGCTGTTCAGCCTTCTTCAGATAAAAACTAAAAACTATTTAAATTATATATATATTATACATATTTATATACACATTGTATATATATTATATTTATATATAATAAAATAATATATATGCAGTGGCTACGTTTAATATTATATAATATAGTATAATATAATATAATATATTTATATTTATTTATATTATATTTACATTTATATATATTTTATGTATATTTTATATATTTTAAAATATATAGATAACATATATATAAATATAAATATAATATTTTAAATATATATATTATATATATTTTATATATAAGTTTCGTGTGGATTGTAATTGCGGGCGCAGAAACCTACTTCGCCCCTATGTTATATAATGCTCACCTTGCAAGGGTCTCCGCGGCATTCAAGATGGCGGTGGAGTGAGGATTTTGTCCTAACTTGATCGGTGGGTAAGATGTAGTGAATTGATCTCTCACTTTTCCACTATGATCGTTTGAGGGTCATTCATCTAGTGGCAAGGTATATTTTACCCAATCCAACCTATGCCTTTATCGACGTTCAGTTATTTTTTAGTGGGCCGTTCCATTTAACGTATGCACCCCTGCGTGCCATTGAGAGGTTTCTGTTAATTGCCAGCCAGATGAAAAGTACATGGATACCCCAAGGGATAGATGCTGGTTTCTGTAACATACCCTCTTGGGATTTTGACTGATATCTCCTTTGCATTCTACTGCAATTCTCTACCGCCGGGCTATTGAAAATTGGGATGTGGACCACACCCCCCGAGATCTTGAGTCGTGTACCCGTTGCACCCTGTGTGACCGCTTGATCTACCCGGCTGAGTTGTAATTTGTCATACTTCGTGATCAACAAGCCTACAAAATGATACATTACAATATATTAGTGCTTAAGATGGGCCTTACTTATGGTGATTTTCATACTGATAGGCACGTGAGTCAATAACAAACAAGAGATGGACGGTAAAATGTGTTTTCAGGTTAAAAGAAACGGTAAATCAATAAACAAAAATGAATAAAAAATAGATGTAGGCAACCTGTATGGCACTGAGCACTAAAATGGGGAATCAAGGGACAAGGGTAAGGGTCAAGAGTGAACAGGGTAAAAAAAAAAAGTGCACTTATTTTTTGAAATCCAACTGGAACATGTGTGTTGTAATTCTTGGCAAATCAAAAAGACAAGTTAAGGTGTGACAAAGAGGATGAGAAAGGGCTGTATGGATATTTTCCAATTGAAAACAAACTGTTGCTTGGAATAATGTAATCCGTAGAGTTCACCATTGTCTTTATTTAATGCAATTTTAGGACATCTTGTGGTAAGGGTCTTTACTTATGGTTCTCTTTTGTAGCCACAAGTGTGAGAATATCCATGCAACAAATAAGAGGCCACTTGCCTCATGGCTTTGTAGCCGCAAATGAGCGTTAAAATTTTTGTTAAATATTTGATTAAAAAATAATTTCAAAGATTTTTTGTCTTCACCCTTGAGCATGACCTTTGGCCTTCACCCTTGCCCACTTGACTGGCATTTTAGCAAAGCCATTGCTTGTAAATTTCTTTATTGTGCTTAAAATTTTGACCACTCAGCAATCAAATTACTTTATCCTTTGCAGAGTTGCAATCAAGAATTGACAACATTACATGCTGCAACGATGTCAATCGTTAACCCAACATCACCGCACCAACAATTTGTTTATTCCTCAGATGATTTTATTTGGCAGTGGACAGGAAATGAAAGGATCAAGCTTGGACTAAGCAAAGTAATTTAAACATTGAGTACTGAAGCAAACAAAATGCTTATTTCAAAACTGGTTGCAAGTATGCCTTGAAAAGGTTAAATAGACTTTATTCAAAAATAGCACCCAATTTATTTTTCTTTTGTGTTCATGTAAATAACACACACCTCCAAGCTTCATTTTAGAGCAAAAATTATTTTTAATTTAGCCCCTCCTAATGTCAATGAGGCATGACATTAGCATGTCTATTTTCTCTTTATTAAGTTTGACACAGAGCTGCAAGAGAGATGGAATGCTGCTGTAGATGCTGGCTATTTTGCATACAAACTGGATAATATAGAAGGACGAGTTGTTCCAGGGAAGTACCAAGTATTTATTCAGGTACTTATTATAGCTACGTGTAATTTACCATAAAATCAAGTTCTGTGTTTTTGTGAGATTTGACTTAGGCAATGCAAATAACAGATGTGCAAAAAATAACATTGTGAGATCTCCTAAAAGGAGTTCAACCTATCTCAAGCATTTTTTCCCATTCGTTCCCTCCTACCACTTTCCACTGTTTACTGGTGTCTTCCAAAGTGTGTGGGGCCCATGGCTGTGTTGCCAGGATTTGCCAGCTATGGGAGCAGGCTCCATCTAGGAGCTAGCTGCCATTAGTGGAAGCTCCTGGATGTCTCAGGCAACCAACCGCCTTTTAGTGGTGCAGTTAATGTTAATCGTAACAATGCTACTGAACACTGAACACCAAATGAGGGTTAGGTTAGGGAGATAAGCTGCTGAGTACCCTGCCAATCCAAGACGTGCTGGTTTTAGTGATTACGTCTAAAGCCCTGGTTTCAGTGAGTCGATCTAAAGTACTGATTCTCATTCGGTGTTTGGTGTTCGGTATTCAACATTCAGTGTTCTATAAAATACCCCTGTTGTGTCAACATCTGTGTATTAATCTTTCATTCTTTACATGTAGTTGAATGAAATGCGATTCAATAAGAGAAGGCAACCACAAAGGATGTATAGTGTCTCCCAACCTTTTAATCCTGAAAATTTTAACTTTATGAAAGTACAGAGCAAAGAAGTAAGTACTGTTAAATGTAAAGGTGCGATATTCGTGCAACCCTTTTCATCTTGGAACTCACACAGCCAGGACTTGTAGTATTACTCACCTTTAAGCTGAGCAATGTTTTTTTTTTTTCACAAAATATGCCAAAGGTTGGCAGAACTTTTAATTTCAAAGAAAGTTTGGTTCATTATCAAGATCTTTCCAAAAACTTAATAAATTTATGATTAATGTGTTATTTATACCACCATTCCAGTCCTTAAGTGCAATCACTTATCTTCAGTACTAGGTGAATTCAGGGAAAAATTAATAAGTAATTCAAGTATTGTGTGGTGTGGCTCTACACCATGGTAGACCAGTGGAATTTCTAAGCAGCAATGGTGAAAGGGGGATGGGCGATTGTCAAATCCATTGTGCCAACATTTTATGGGGCTAACCTGCAATTAATGGGGGTGAAGGGTGGAAGAGCTGGAGGTGAAGGGCAGAGCTCCAAAGCCAATAAACCTCATGGGGTCACAGGTTTGCATATCTTTGGGAACAACATGTTCATCAACAACCCATAAAGAGATTGGGTGGAGCTCACACATTTTCCTGAGAAGTCTCAGAAGCCAGAGTCTTGAGATTTGCTTTCTAAGCTAAATTTGTTTGCTTTTTTGCAGGTGTTATTTGAATTGTGTCCAAAGCAATTAAGAAAAGCTGCAGGTGATCACCACCTTATGATAATCAATATCAGTCCTCTGGAGTATGGACACTCAATGTTAGCCCCCAGTGTAAATTTGTGTCTACCACAGGTACACCTACAGCTAGCGCTATGCATGCATGACTGTAGAAGATGTTTTTCTTTTTAATTGTAATATTTCAATGGACACAGTAATCTGCTGGCAACTAGCATTCAAGCTCTTGCCATCTTTACTCTGCATGTGCTCTCTGGAGGCTTAAATTCCATAGAAATCCTGTAACCTCTACCTTTTAATTTCAGCATTAGAGACTGAGGCATTCAACACCAGCTCTTAATAACTGACAGTCTGTAAATCAGATTTGACACCAGCTGAGCCTCTCTCTCACCTGACTTACAGTAATAATATTATGCATAGAGTGAAATTAAAGGTGCTGTCATTTACACTTAACTATTGAAGATTTGTTGGTTTCCCTTGCTTCTTGACTACACCATTGTTATATTTTTGTATCTATAAATATGAGTACCACTATTGTCTGTTTCACTGCTGACAGTGTTTCGTTTTATAGAGTATTCTACATCCATAAAGAGCATAATTTCATGTTCTGTTATAAGGTTCTTACAGAGGAGTCCATTCTTCTGGCTTTGGAGATATCACTGCTAAGTAATCATAGGTATATACTTGTCATGCCTGACCATGATTCTTAGCATGCATTCAATACATTCCAAGAAAGTGCTGAATCATTAGTTGCTTCAGTTAAGGATGTTTCGAGGGTTTAGTGTATTTTCAAGAAGTTTGCAATGTAATTATACTGTGCCGGTTCAATTCATGAGTGCTATATATGGTCTCTCCCCAACCGGGATGATTACATCCCCAGTATCTGTGCCCTTGTGCTCAAACAAAAAAGGAAAAAACAGGCATGTAGCTTTTGGCTAACAACTTTGTTTGTTTACCTAGACAGTCATTTATGCATCATATCTCCTACACTTAAGCCTCTAAGGATCCTTTTCAGTCAATTTGTTGTAAAAAATATAAATAGTTTGAATAGAACAACTGAAATCTCGCCTCAGTGAGAAACATCCCTAATCTTCCAATGCCTGTCTCTGTTTCCTTTCAGAGGATTTCATGTTTGTTTCAATAGCCTTTGTGCACAGGCCTCAGTAAATCATTTGCATTTCCACACTTGGTACAGCAAGTACTCATCTTATCTTGAAACATCAGTAAGTTGTTGTTGTTTGATTATATATGTATATATATTTGTTGTTGTTGTTGCCAATAACCTCTCATTGTACATGTACCAATTAAATGGGTCCCAAGGGAAAGATGACATAGGTAAGTTTTGCAGGGTTTTTAGGTCATTTCACAAAATTATGCCCAATTTCTACCAAATCAACTGCACAAAAATTATGAGGTGAACTTCCTGATGCCAAAAAGTAAGGGCAATGCAATGAAATGAAGCCAAAAAAATTTGTTCCCTGTATTTCCATGTTTTCCTTCTCTTCACCCTATGTAGAGGAATCCAAGAGGCTATTGGATTCTAGATCCCAGCCCATGGATTCCGGATCCCGAGTAGTGGATCCAAGCGTGAAACGTGAGTAAGATCGACTCAAATTGATGGATGCCGTGAAATCTGCCGTACTGAATCCTGGATTCTGCATTCCAAAACCTCAAATTTTACTGGATTCTGGATTCCTTTATATTGGGTGATTGTCTTGTG